>JANHFM010002723.1:98302-109660 GCA_032468115.1 Grayia smithii | reverse complement strand
CCTCCTTCTGTCCCAATTCACCAGCAGCCACTGCAAACAGCAGCAAGAGTGAACCGCCGCCGAGAACAAGAGGGTTAAAAGTGTAGATTGGATTTCACCCCGGGAAATCCAGCGCTCGGAGTGAACTTGAATCTTTGGCTATTTAAGGAGGACCGGGGCTGGTTGCGAAGTTGTGGCGATTCAAAGCAGAGCTTGCTCCGGATCCATCTTTTCCTTTTTGGAAGCGTTAGATGATTGTAAAATGAATAGATGAAGCCGTTGCGCTTTTGATACTTTTCCTCTCAGCAGAAGTGCTATCTTAGAGCGAAGTCATGATGTATTCTCCCATCTGTCTCACTCAGGTATAGCCGCCTTTTTTCTTTTCCTTTATTTTTTTTTTTAAGGGGGGGGGTAAACTTGTACGGAGTTGCACCGAGTACCTATAGTTAGAACTGTTCAAAGGAATATTCGTTCCGTCCTTGATTTTTATAGGGGGGGACGGCTAAAAATGTATGTACTTGTGGTATAAACGTATTTCAAGGTGTGTGTGTGGTGGTGGTGGAGATAGGGACGAAATATAAATATTTCAGAATGACAATGATAGACGAGTATTATTAAATTATTCTTGCAGGAAAAAAGTGATTAGAACTAGCAGCCACGTCAGATTCACATGAATTCGCCACAAAATAATGGTCCGTTTTGCAGACTGTACTTAACCTGAAAAAGGAAAGTGTTCCCTTATTTTTAATTAAGCAATGACTGGTAACATAATACCATCCCATGCTGAATTAATCATATATACTTGAGGCTGGTTGAGAAAAGGTGACTTAGCTGAAGGTTTTCTTTCTTGATTATCCTATACATTTTTTACTTGATAAATTCCGGTACTTGAAACTTTTTGAAGTCAAACACCCAAGGTCATAAGGAAAACAACCTTTCCTGCTATATTAGGCCTGCAGACACTCGTGTATTTTTAAAACCGAGTAATTGTGTACACTTCACATACATGATTTTACTTTGAAGAACATACAGACAAAATGTACGTTGATTTAACAGGTAATGATTTCCATTCACATAATATAGTTAGAATTGCAACACGGTGTGATTGGAGTAAAGGTTGGTGGCATATAAGTTTCAAAAGGAAAAAAAAGAGCGCGGAGTCGGATCCAATATAAATTATAGCACAGAAAATGCCTTTGACATGTTCAAGTGTCTAAAGCATATGACATTTGTATCATTTTTTCATACATTAAATATTCCAGGTACCATGTAAAAAATCAGGTCCGGTTGAAATCTTAGGGTACAATTTGAATGCATTAATGCATACTAATATAGCTAATATTTCTGGAAAGTAGGTCTTTGTTATGTAATATTTTGGTTGGTATGATCAAAATAATAAAACTTTCCTTTGATAATTGGAAACCATTGTAATTCTATTGGACTGGAGCATTCACAAATTATGAATGAAGATTTAAACAATGATAAGGATTATTCAGTGATTGGATACAGTCCTGTAGCTTTTTGGCTGACACGTTTTTATTGTTTATATTTTGTTTGGCATCAAAGTGTGATTAACTTTGGAATCTTTTTTAGAAAGTAAATGGGAACTTTACTGATGCAAAACAGGTGTAAAAAGTGTTGTGAGGTATTTGAGAAATTATAAAAAGTCAGCACTTACACATCAGTGTGCACACACATTTTATGTCTTGATTAATTGGCAGAACATTATGTTTTCTCTTCATGTATAACATTTAATACTTAAGGGGACTTCTACCAGCCACATGAAATATTTGTTAGTTTTCTAGGATTCCCTTCCAAAGCCATGATTACTGGTCTAGGATCATATATTTGGGTTTCTGTGGTGATAGGTGTAGCTGAAAATTTAGCTTGAGTTTTTAATGTAATATGCTTCAATTGTAACATACGGTATAATCCATTCTTGTTTCTGGCCTAATGCCTCAGTTCACAGAAGTGTTTTAGAATAGGTATTTGTGCCTGAACTTATTACAGGGAAGTATTAAAATTTTCCTTGACTGTTATTAAGTAAGTTTTATCACTTGCTTATTTACCATAAACATAGTATTAAATGTCACTTTGCCTTTTCCAAAACAAAATAAATTATTTAGGTGTAGTTTGCATGCAATCTACAAGTCTGAAACAGTTTTACGGCAAACCTAGTATAGACCAATTGAAAATAAGTCAAGTGTGTCAACAAAATGCCCACTAGTTTTGAAATGAAATGTGTACCGTTTTACACAAATGATTTCTAAACTGGTTTTCTGTTTAGTTTGTGAATTTATAATTCTCCATCTTCAAGACTGAATAGCTATAAGAACAGTTGGGACAAAATGCAGACCCCCCCCCCCCCAAGTTGAATACATACCCATTGTCCCGTGTATGTAGAGCAGGTTTATGGTGAATATAATATTGTACTACTGGTATTTTATAATATATTTGTTGTTAGAAATCTTAGAAATGAGGAAAAGGAACATTTGATAGGCTAAAATCTGTATAGAACATGCATTTGATAAACCTTTTTTAAAAAAAGAACCTATATAAAAATAGTAGTTAGATTTTAGGAGCAGTTATTTTATTGTATGGCTGTGGTTACCTTGGAGTCAAATTAAGTTGCATTGAAATCTATAAGATATAAGAATAAATAAGGTGTCAATAGACATTTTATATCTTGGAAACCTGGTTAAATTAAACAGAGGATTATCTGAACACATTCCTCCTTTTGTGTAATTAATATAAACTTAGTTTTTAGGTCCATGAATAGTTTCCTATGTTTGTTAGTACAGCTGAAGTCTTTTTTTAAGAAGTAGTCCAGCAAATACAGATTTACGGTATTTTATATCTAAGCTAGAATTGCTAAATTGAACATTAAACGTAAGTGTGTGTACCTTTGGCTATATCTTTGCAGTGCTAACTTTATTTTGTGAAATAATTTTCTGAATTCATTTAACAAACTTAATAGGAAGGTAAAATAGAAATGGGAAATCATTTTTCATTTTTTCCTGGAGAAAAAATAAGTTTTTTTTATAGGGGAAGATAAATAACATAAAGATATTGTGGAAATTGACCATGATTGTAGATCTGTAAGTATTGTGGTTTAAAATAACTAAGAACCTTGATTTATCTGTTACAAAGTTTGCTCTTTGTTTTTATTGCAATCTATGCAAAATACAACTTTTTCTTACGTTGTGCATCTTTCAAAATATCAGATTTCATAGTGAATATATAAATTTTTTTGAAGAGAACCTAGGTAACATAAGTTTTACTTGAGAAACAGTTCTTATTTGAACAATATTTTGGATTGTTACAATAGTTGATATGTATATCAGTGACTGTAATTTTATTTAAATATGAATTTTATGCCAAGATCTGTTATTTAATGCAGGAGTTTAAAAACACGAATGTGTTTTTTTAATCAGATAACTTGGATTTTATAACTGCATTTTTAGAGCAGTAAATACATTCTGGAAACTTTATATGTAAAATTAGAATTTGTAACCAATGTGCATAATTTTAAAAACGCAGAGTACATAGCAATAGTAATAACAGAGACCATGCATTTATCCTGTTGCATTCAGGTAGGTCTGTAGTTGACTAAATGTGATTAAAATAAAGTAAAATTAAAATCCAAAACTTCATTTTTTGTTAAAATGCCAAATACAATGATCTGAATTGTCAACATCACAAGATCTTTGATTGGAATTTATGGAGTAATATATATTGTAAAGTAATTTTTAAACAGTACTGGACGTAATTTCTAACCATTCAATTCCTAGACTTTTAAATAATTTCTTATATAAGTTAGAAGTAATGAAGTTTCTTATTAAAATACATGTTTTACTAAGAATTCTACAACACTCGGTTTCTGAGAAAAAGAAACTAGTAGTAAAAAAATGGCATCAGTGCACTGAGATAGGGAAGTCTTATCGAGGGCTGTGGTTGCTCTAAGCTGGGCTCTCTTCCCACACAAAGAGCAGATTGTGGTTTAACTCTTTCCTTAATATAGTTTGTGCCCTTAAAGTAACAGAAAACTTAAAAGTCTCTGGGTAGAATGGCTTATCACTTTAGTAATTGCTTGAAACCTTGCTTTAATTGTATTGTAATTCTTTTTATACCCTGTATTTCTATTCTACTTTGATTAATATCTGGCCTAAAGAAAAGAGACATTTATAAAATCAAAATTGAAGCAACATTGCAGGTCTTACAGTACTTCTTGAAAAGTCTTACTTGAAAAGATGTTATTATAAACTCTTGCTATTTTTACTTATAAAAATGTAGGATTCAGTTTAAAGAACATTTCAGTATTCAGTATTGCATGAACTTCTGTTGAATATTAGTTGATAGTATGAATTGTTTGATAAAACTCTACAGGAATTTTCAGTTGAATAAATTTTATGTTCTTAAATTTAAATGTAGGATTCTTAATTGGAAAACAAATGTCATTAATTTTAAGTATTTTTGTATTAATATATATGCTACATTTTGCTTGAAAAGTACAATTTAATTATATCAGGACTAATTTTAGCATCAATATTTAACAGTATTATGATTTAAATTCAGTCTGAATTAAATATGGTCTAAAAATGATAGGTCAAACAAATGAATGAGTAACATTGCCCTTCTTTTGCCACAATTTTCTTTCAAATCTTACTATAGGTGCCAGGACTATAGAGATAATTTTTTTTGAAGTACATTATATACTGGATGTGACAAAGACGGAAATAGAGGCAAAATACCTTAGAAGTTCTTATTGATCATAATAAAGTAATTGCTAGTATCAGCCAGAGTTTAGGTAATTGAAACAAATAATAAAATATATAAAATCTGTATCAATAGTTAGCCTGTAAAAGGAAATTTTCAAGTCCAATATATCTGTGTATTTCAGAAAAAAAGTTTACCCAATAATGCAGTATTAATGTCACACTGCCACAGAGGGTTAGATCACAAAGAAGGCAACGTTTGTTTCAAATTATCCTTTTTTCTTTGTGTACCTAAAATATTTTTTTTTTTGAGTGGGGTGAAATAATTATTACATACTCGAAAACCATACTTGAGTTAATAGGTAATTAATTCAGTGAGATTTTGTACCCCACAGTGGAATGGAACAAATTAGTTCCATGTAATTTTCAGTATTTTTAAAAAAACTTTTTGGTAAAGTTAAGCAGGGAAACATGGGCAGCTGGAGAACCCTGTAAGATACCCTAATTTTATTAGAACGGTGTCTTTCCTTTGGCCTTTCTTGCTTTATTTCTTGATTTCTGCAGTTCTTCCTGCTAGAATAATACTATGATAACTGGAATGTTGGATGATTAATAAGGGATTGAATTATATTTTCATTGTTTAAGGTCTTTGTGTTATCATCAGTCTCTTGCTGATGACAAAGTGAAAACTACATAATGCAATATTGAACATGTATACCATAATGTTTCTGAATACAGAAGGTGAATGATTTGCAATATTAACTTCTACATTTATAATATTTCTACTCATTTGTCTTAAAATTTGCTGTGCCAATAATTGTCATTTGTTAAATCACAGCCAAAACATTCAAAATCCCAGAGCCATTTTGTTTGATTTTAAATTAATATAATTGTATGTCAGTTTGGAACCAAGCCCAAGAAATTGGCGTATTATAAAATACAATACTTCCATATGTGAATTGTAGACATACACTTTTATAATATGTACGTTATCTTTTCCAGGAATTGTAAGCCTGCTAAAATTGCTTTGGAATGCTCATGGCATAAATCTGCATTTTACTCAGTTTCACCCCCCAAAATAATTGTTTGTGATTGTATAAGTAAAATTGGTCCCTGAAGTTTTGTTTTTCTGTTTGTTTCTTCCAACAGGATGAATTTCACCCATTCATTGAGGCACTTCTTCCACATGTCCGTGCAATTGCCTATACGTGGTTCAACCTTCAGGCTCGAAAACGCAAGTACTTTAAAAAACATGAAAAGCGAATGTCAAAAGATGAAGAAAGAGCAGTCAAGGATGAGTTACTTAGTGAAAAGCCAGAAATTAAACAGAAGTGGGCATCCAGGCTTCTCGCCAAATTGCGCAAAGATATCCGCCAAGAATATCGAGAGGATTTTGTGCTTACTGTTACTGGGAAGAAGCACCCATGCTGTGTATTATCCAATCCTGACCAGAAGGGCAAGATTAGGAGAATCGACTGCCTTAGGCAAGCAGACAAAGTCTGGCGCCTGGATCTAGTCATGGTGATCCTTTTTAAAGGTATCCCCCTGGAAAGTACCGATGGAGAACGGCTCATGAAATCCCCCCATTGCACAAATCCAGCACTTTGCGTTCAGCCACATCACATAACAGTATCAGTCAAGGAGCTTGATTTGTTTCTGGCATACTATGTGCAGGATCAAGGTAGGGCTTTTAAAAATATTTTATTTATTTATTTAGATATTTATACACAACATGCACATGAATACGCTAAACCACCTTTTTGTTTTTTTAAAAACTGTAAACATTTCATATATCTTTATAGATATTGATATGTGCTTGGTAATGTATACATTAGATGCAGAAATATCCAAAATACATATTAACATTTGTTATAAAAGTTGAAAAATACTAGGAATGATTTTGGTGTTTGTTACAGAATATATTCATAGCATATACATTCATAACAATTGTATTCATCTTTTTAAATTCATAGCTACGTATTTGCCATTGTTCTGTCTTCATTATGAAAACAGAACTATTAAATATAAAAGAATGAAAACATGATGTGTTATTTTTTATATATATAATTACGCATTAAATATAAAGATGTGATATAGTCCCCTTATCAGTGTTCATAGTGTGGCATTTCCCCAAATTTTGAGATAATAACTTCTGCACACATTTTAAACATTGCTTCAATATGGTTGTTTTAAATTATAATGTAGTGAAAAACTTGTTAACGTTATGATTGTATATTTACTTAGATTATTAGTTTTCAGTGATAATATTTAGAATTTATGTTTTTTATTATGTACATTTTTTACATTAAAGCCTGTAACCATTATGGTAGATTGTTTCTAGAACCACATAATAAATATGTCTAAGTTATAATCATGGAATATTTGCAGATGGCGGCTTTTTACATAAATTGGCCTGGTCCTAGAAACTGCCAAAAGAAAGATGGATGGGGAATGTTAATATAAATATAAAAAAGTGAATTTATTTTTCATGTTTCTGGTGATACAACCAAAAGACTTGGCTTTTTCTTGGTATACTTAACGTTGATTTTGTATAATTCAGTCCAATATTGTCATTGCTAACTTGTAACTTTATACAGTGTACACTTACTGTATGGTAGCTTTACTGTGAAAAACAAACATTTACCATAAAAACAGACTCTTCTCTTTTTCAACAATGAGAGCAATTATAAAATGTAGGCTGGATTCCAGTTTAGAGCAAGCGAATACTATTTAGGTTCCATTGGTTTCAATGTGAGTTTAGCATGGCTAACTTTCTAAGCTTTGCTGTGATATGCATTTGAAAATTCTTGTAATCTAAATCTGCAATCCTCATTTAGGATTATATGAATTTAAATACACTGCAAATTAATCTTGAAAGAAAAACAATCAAAAGTGAAAATTTTGATCTGATTGTATGAACTATACATTCCTTTTACCTCAGAGTATTTAAAAATGTAATGTTTAGTAACTGAAACAAGTGTTAAATATAGTTAATGTTAAACTATATGTGAAACAGTTGTACGTAGTCAGCGACTTTATGATTGAATATTTTACTTGGTTGCATATAATCTCCATTAGAAAGTCACCTGTATTTGAAAATAAAATGAATACAGCATTTTTATATCTCTGCATATGTATTTCTTCAGATGCTATGTTTGCTTGCATTGAGACAAGGATTCCTGTAAAACACTGATGATATCAAATGATACCAGGGTTTGTGTGTGAATTGTCAAAATAACTTCTGTAAATGTTTTAAGATGATTGGATTTTTCCAATATTTTTTCAATTAGTGACAATTGTGGATGAAAAGTTGGTATATCTATAATAGGTTACCTGCAGAAGGACACTCACAAGTGATACCTATTCAGCTAATAATCTGCTAAAGGCTGTTTTGGAGTTACTGTTTTTGTGGTAGAAATATATTTTCAGCCATTTTTCCTTTGTATAGAAAAAGATTCTAGTTTGAATTATTCTCAAGGTAGCTTCCTCTTAATCCATTGGCAGGCAGGGAATTAAGGTTGGTTAGATATATACATGAGTTATAGCAAACTAAAATATTTTTAAAGAGAGTTGTTTTCTAGCTGAGTACATGAATATCTACTTGGTAATGTTTCATTGGTTAACGGGTGGGATGATAAAAAAAAACATGGACAGCGAGTTGAAAAAAGGATAAAATTCTTGAATGAAAGAATAAAATAGAACTATATTGAAACATTGGCAAAAACATGAGGAAGAATAGTTTGAGAGCCAGAAATGGTTGCCAGTGGCACCAAGGTTGGCATTGGACCTTCTTTGTTTAGACTAGAATGCCTGTGATTTGTTAGTTGGTATCCGCATTGCAGAGCAGAGTAATGCTACAATATATTGATAATTTCTTGATATAGAAATATAACTCACTTTTATGATTTGCTGGAGAGTATTTTTAAGTTTTTCTGAATCTGCATTGAAGGAAGAAATATAGACCAGTCTACCAAGTTATGATATTGACAGTATAACTCTTTTTCTTAAAAAACTGTCCTCTCTCTTTTGCCATCCCTTTTTTTTCCAGAATTCCTATCTTAAAGTTTCAAAACACAAGAGAATTAAATTCTTATTTGATTGATGTTGATTCCTTTTGCTAGCTGGGGACAGAAAATAGTCTTAAAATAATTTGTGGTCTACAGGTGTGCAGATGAAGCAAGAAGCCTGTTTTAATAACATTTATTTAAATGTTACATGTTCTAGTTAAATTAATTTCAAAATTAAGAATTAGGATTACAGAATCTTGCTTAACTGAAAAAGGATATATTTATTAGTTTCTTTTATTTGATATAGGCTGTGTTTCAGTCTATAAAATCAATTGGTAATATTTGATTCAATCAGTACAGCTCTTATGCTGTGTTCCGTTTCTACAAGAACCGCCATTTTGTTTGTCAAGTGCCAGCAGAGTGGGGGAGGAAAAGCAGACAATGTGCTTGATGCCAATAATGGTTGCCAGTGGCACCGAGGTTGGCATCAAACCCTCTTTGTCTAGTTTCTGAATGCCTTTGATTCGTTGGTTGGCATCTGCATTGCAGTGGGCACATTGGAAAGTTTTTTGACAATCACTGAATGAAAGCTGTTGTATTTATTTGCTGCAGTAGAACTTCAGATAAAAGAAATCTGTCCTCTTAATAGATAACTTTTTTATACTATAGCAGCACATTTTAAAAGTTCCTCTTTTTTTTAATTGAAATGAACTATTTTTGGTGTGTATTTCTTTTCTAAATAATTTAATCCTCCTGGTGTTTGCTGTTCTGGAGTTATAAAGAAATACATGCTTTTATTTTAGGCAGCCTAATGCATCTTGGGATATATTATGTGTCCTTAAAATAATTATGATAACACATAACACACATAGCACACAGAGTTTCTGAGTCTTATTTATATATCATGGAATTGCACCATGTTTATTTCAATAAACTTACATAACTAATTCAGCTTTAGCACATTGATTAAAAATATTAGGAGTCTAATACTGCTTCCATTTATCAAGCAAATAGAAATAAATTTGTTTTCTGCAGAAAGATACAGTTTATCCCGGTTTGCTTTACTTTGGGTGCACTTGGATTTGCAGATTGTAAAACATCAATTATTTTTGTAAGTAAACTACATGAGTTGGCACCCAAGGCCAGTGCAAAGACTAAGGCATTTCTGCTGTTTCTTAGATAGTATTAATATTGTTTTCATGCTAAACCTCCATTATTCTCTTAATGAATAGGCTAGCAGTTTTACCTAAAAAGCCACATGAAGGAAATCTGGCCTACATAAATGCTGAAATGTGTCATGTCTGTAGAAAAAAAGGGGGAACAGATCAGGTGACTGCTAGTCTGATCTTAGAATAAGAGAAAAGAGAATAGTTGATTATAAGAATAAAGTAAAAATATGTGTTTGTGTGTGTGTGTATATATGAATGTATGTATGTGTGTGTGTATATATGTATATGTGTGCGTGTATATGTATATATATGTATGTACGTATATGTGTATATATATATGTGTATATATATATATATATATATATATATATATATATCACCCACATGTTCTTTGTTGGCATTATATTCAATTCACATGCCTTCTACATTTGTAGCTTACATGTAGTTTATACCTAGAAGGTGAATTATCTTGGAGGAATTGTAGTAGTTTATATTATTAGTATCATCTTGGGAGAATCTTTTTAAGCAGACACAATTTGCAGCTGTATTGTATTCATTGGGGACATTGATATTTGGCATTGGTTATTCTTCTCTCCCTTCTGGTATGTATTAACGCAGTAATAGATACTAAGATAAAGATAATTTATTTTTAAAGAAATTTTAAAAAGGGAAACTTGAGTTAAGTATTTTTTAAGTTGTTATTTCAAACTATTTTGTGTGTGTTATACATTTTGATTATATGTCAATTGAGGTTAATGTAAATAGAATGAGAATTTTATCAGTTAAAATAAATGTTGAAAACAATAATCTGGACATGTCAATTTACCAGTCATAAAGGCAAAGTTAAGGTACATGTTTATTGCTTTTAGAAGGGAAGTATTACAATGCAGCAGAACTTAAAATATAATCTGCTACTGCTTACTGAAACAGTTGCAATATTGACTATTTAAACTAACTTTTAACAGTATATTGGCCATTTTAGAAGTATTAGAATGAAGATTTTGAGAAGATATATTTTACACACACTGAAATGACAATTTAAAAATTAGATATTTGAAATAAACCATGTAGCAAAAACAATATAGTATAATTGATGTATGTGTGTGTAATGTGTTTCACATGTGATATGAAGTGCATTTCTATGTTTCTAAGGACGTCAGAGGGTATGGATAATAGTCATTTGTTCATGCAATTTTCTATGTAAAAATTAGTGTAATTATGTCAGTGTAGCAAGTTTCTGTAGAAATCACTAGTATTATATTATTTACGAAATAAAGTCAAGTCCAGTGATCTAGAAATATGAGCATAGCCATTGTGGTTTGTAAACCACATTGTAACCTATTGTGAACTATTGTGAACTCAGCTATGGTTTAATGCAGTGCTTCCCAAACCTTTAACATCATTACTCATGCAGAATACAATCTGGATTGGTCACCGGGCCAGAGGTTTAGTCTTCCGAGTTTTCGGACTCGTGCTGGAGCCCATCCT
>JANHFM010002723.1:77909-95219 GCA_032468115.1 Grayia smithii | reverse complement strand
AGTACCCGGCGTATAAGACGACCCCCCACTTATCTGAAGATTTTAATGGGTTAAAAAGTCGTCTTATACACCGGAATATACGGTATTTAAAATACCGGTAGTTACCTGCTATTTCTAAATCCAACCTATGATGTTTTAAGAAACAATAATGTAGATAGATTCATTTTGAATATGATGAAGATTGAGCATAAAGAGCTTTTTGCTCTCTAAAAGTAGAAATTATATAATCATATGCATCTATATGGAAAGATTAGTTTCCAGAATTCTTAACAAAAACTGTACTGTTTGGAAATTCTGGGAGTTGAAGTTTATATGTTTAGAGGTCACCAAAGTTGAAGAAGACTGCTATAAGCATTTTAGGAGAAAGTTCCTAAAGCATTAGCAATATTGTTTACATTAAAGTATAACTCACATAATGAGACTTACATCAGAATAAATTTCTAGAATTGAATTGCAAATTTCGCATTTAAAAAAAACCAACACTTTTTTGTTTTATATATGGATATATGTATTTTATTAACGTAGTGTTCTCAGTGTTCTGAGATGAAAAGATGCAAAAACTACTCTTGGTAAAGGCAGCTTGCATTTTATTCTGCTGATGTCTGAGGTTTCTAGATGGATTACCTTAAATTTGTTATGCCACGTTAAAAGCCTTGTTTTATGAGGCCAGTCTCAGCTCCTGGCCTCAGTGTCAGGAACCCTGCTATGTGATGCAACATGTCTTGTTAGGTTTAATTGACCAAAGCTGATTTGTTAAAACAATTCATTTGAACAAGTAACTTATGCCCAGGCCAAGTTGCTACCTGAATCTTTTGACCTTGACTTGTTGGGGTCATGAAAAGGCTATGAACTCCTTGACCTTTTTGTTGTATAGAAGTGTCACTGTTTCTTCTGGTTCTTTTATGGAAATAGCTGACAAGCAGGCTTCAGTTTTGACTTTACACCCCAGTGGGCTTCTAGGCAGCCTCTGGAATTACTATGTCTTTTATTTAATGTGGTCTGGCTGCAGTCTTGGTTTGCTTTTGTCTGCTGACAATGATGGGGACAAATTGGCAGCCCTTGTTTATATAGAAAGGATAAGGAAAGGATTTCTTGTTTCTAGAAGGCTAATTTTAGCTCTGTGCTTCCCTAAGGCTGTCCCACATTAAAAATGTCCATTTTTAATGGACAAAAGCACAGAGTCATTTTGAATTTTTTTTCCTGAACTTTTATGACAACCACACTAAAACTTCTAGCAGTTCTGGATAAACCTCTTGGTATAGACTTTGAAACCTGTTTTTAACCATGCTTGGTGTTTAAAATTTAAGTATTTATATTATTCCAGCGTTAGTTGGGAAATACTGGGATGGTATATATACACTACTTCTAAATAGTATACAAATACTGGATATTTAGGGATTTTGTGTTTTCAGTATTGTAATTATGGAAGTTCAAACAAAATTAGTGGGCTGCTTATGAATAATATATCAATTTGAATAAATGACTTGAATAGCATGTTAATTTGAATATTGTAATGCTGGACTGCATATCAGTTTCTATTATTGATATGTCGGAAGTTTTCATCATATTGACAAGTTCCAGAGAGTTCAATGAAAGTACTCTGCATAAAATAGAGGATCCATGTGCAAAGCATGTTAGTGTCAGTGAAAAGGGAAGCACGTCTTCTGGAAGGATTAAAACAGCTGCATCTTTTAGAAAAGGTTTGTTTAAAGGCTATCTTCAGTTGTCTACATGTGATCATGTTTGCAGTTCTGCTGGGACCTCCAGCAGAGAAGCTATGCTAAAATTGTTTTGAAGCAATTTTGCAAGCTTTCTAAAAGATGCAGTTGATTTTATCTGTTAGACATACCCAATTTATGTTAATACGCTTTGCAGACCCCCCTTTTGAATGCTTTATGGAGTCTCACTGCATGGTTCAGGTGGGGGGACTCCATTGCATAGATTAGAAACAAACAATAAATTAGAACAGCGCAATTTTAGTCCATCTCATCCCCAAGTAGGCTAGGTGTACTTAAAAAAAATGGAACTTTATGTGAGAGTCGTTTCTCACATGGGCAAAGAAAAACAATATGACAACAGATTTGCCTGTGACTAAAACAAGAGACAGATGGCAAATAGGCCTTCTGCCTCAAAGGGGGGTGGTGGGAGCTGTTGCATAAGATGGGCAAGAGAAAATGACACAGTAAGGTTTGGTTTTTGGTTCTGTAAATAAGACCTACTTTTAAATTGCGGCAGTTACAAAAATATTTCAGGATAGTTTCTTGCAATTTTAAAAAAATTGTAGGCATTTAAAAAAAATTATTGTCCAGGTTATTTGGAGAGAAACTTGTCTACTTCCGCGATCAAAGCCATTACCATTGATAGTTTCTTTGCAGGAAGAAAAGTGAAAAAAAGTGCATCTGTGGAAGCAGCTAGTGGAACCATAGGTCAGTTGTTAAATTTTCTCTCTTCAAACTTTAAAAAAAAGAAAAGGTTTTAAGACATTTTGACTGAGGTAACATTAAAGTAATTTTTGCTGTTGTATATCCAACAGATGACAGCAATAAGTGTGACTGAATAGAAGTAATTTTACAGATAGTCCTCAAGTTACGAACATTCATTCAGAGACCATTCAAAGTTATGGCAGCGATATACAAATAGTACTTATGTCTGGTCCCAAAGTTATGGCAATTGTAACACCCTCATGGTCTTGTGATTAAAATTTGGGCACTTGACAACCCACCCACATAACCACAGGGGTGCTTCAACTTCCCTATCAATCTTATTTCCCCCTATTTCTGCCCTTTTGGCTTACTGCACTCCATCATCTCCTTGTTCCTACTATTGACCGAGCATACCCATCACAGCCCTTTGCAAGGCTAGCTACTGACTGCATAAGGGCTTCTTTTCAAGGTTGCACATGGCAGTTTCCACACAAGACTTCATGAAGAAGGCCTCACGTGACCAACAGCTGCCTCACCCCAGAGCCATGCTGGGCATGCCCTGTCAGGAACAGGAGCAAGAGCATAGTAAAAGTCAGCCAGAAAAGGAGAGCACAGGGAATCAAGGATCTTGACTACAGAGTGACAAGGGCAGCTGCAGCTGGAACTTTGCACTATTTTGCTGGACTGGGCTAAAGCTTCGTCCTGCAGGATTGGAGGCTGCAGCTTCACACTGAAGGTTCCTTGAAGAGTTGTGGCATGCCAAGAAGCCCCTGAACTGCAGGATAGCAAGCAACCCCAGAACCATGCAATTTTATGAATGCTTGCCACCCTGCAAGGCAATGTGTATGGCTGCCAAAAGGGTGGAGATAGGCAGTTGGGGAGAATTAAAGGGAGGTAATACCTTATCTTGGAAGAGCCAAGTCTTGGGTCTGAGAGGGACCATCTGAGAATGGCTTGGATTGGGACTGGTTCTTAGTTAACGAGAGTGAGATTCAGTCAATAAGACCTACATTGAGTGCCGGTATTCCCATTAATAAGCGATGTGTGGTCACATGACATTTCATTTTATGACTCTGTTGCTTAATGAAGAAATTCGGCTCCCAATTGCCATCTTAACTCAAGGACTATCTGTATATTAAAATATACACATGGATCTTTCCATTTTGCCCCATTATTTATTCAACTATATGCTGAATATATATGAAAGGAAGCTATAAAAGATATTCAAATGATGTGTTAATTCTTATAAGGATCAGAAGTATGCAAGCCATAGTATTCCCAGTGACACTCTACCAAAGTAAAAGTTGAACTTCTGAAAATACTATGGATAGCCAAAGGAACAAACCAATGGATCATTAAACACATCAACCCAGATTTTTCATTCGAAGCAGAAATGACAAAACTTAAATTATCCTACTTTGGACACCTTATGCGAAGAACCAGTTCTGTAGAAAAAGGTTCCAATACTTGGAAAAATGGAAGAAAAGACAAGAGGATGACCAGCATCAAGGTGGATGGTTCAGTTGCAGTGGTGATGAGTGCCCAATTGGGAGATTTGAAAGGACAGGTATGGGGTAGATTGTCATGGACAAGAGTCATCCTTTGTTGTCACTGGCGTTCAAAAACGATGGTACATAATCCATCAATGGACTCTTCCATCAACAGTATCTATTCAAAAGGTGAGGAATTTATGCCTTACGAGATTACCAAATATTTACTTGTGCAGGTATTAAATTTAATTAAAACTTTCATTAGCCAGGACAATTAAGTGTAAAGAATAAGACTGGCTTAGCTCACAGCGTTGCAGCATAAAAGACACAGAATAACTACAAAAACAGATGAGAAAGATAAGAGCAAGGGGGAATAAGCACAGGCACTCATTGTTAAACTTACTGTATATAGTAGCTTTTATGATTCACTGGAATGGAAAAAAGTTCAGAGGGAGATGTGATGTAATTTGTCTTCCAGGAAATCTAACATGGCCCTGCTTCTGTGTCCGTCTCCTGCAGCTTTTCTAATCCTGTATGGAATCCAGCCTGTGTTTGCATTAATTGTTAGTGAAGAACTTATGAGGACAGTTGGTTGTTGCTTCAGATGTTACTGTGCAACTATATTTTCTACAAAGGCAACTGTATATTTTATAGAATAATGTCTGAATATTATCCTCTGCATATAATTTTTGTATTCCACCTTTATTATGTACAAATTAACTCAAGGTGGAAAACATATCCAACATCCCTTTGACCCCATTTTCCCCACCACCACAACCCTGTGAAGTGAGTTGAGCTAAGAGAGAGTGACTGGCACAAGATTACTGGCTTTCATGGCTAAGGTGGAACTAGAATTCAGGGCAGGATGGATAAAAATCGATTATTTAAAAAAATAAAAATAAAAATCGTTTTTTTAAAAATTTAAATCGGATTTTTTTTAATCAAATTTATTTTAATAAAATGATTTTGAAGTAAAAATCTATCTAAAGATAGTTTTCTAGTTAAGATACATTAATAATGTAGTTTATTTAGCATGAAATGGAGCTTAGTTATGTAACATGAGGCTGTATATTCTGCAATATTTACATTTATTGTAAACTCATTCAATGAATCCAAGCTCTGCAAGCTAAATAGAAAATCTTTATTTTGTTTGCAAATAATAATATTAAAGATTCTAACTACCAGCAAGGATGAGCACTTACATTTAAAGAGCATTTGTCATTTCAGATCTATCATCGCAGTGACTGTTAGTGGACATTCGCTCCCCTGCTACCTGCCATGTCCCTCACCTTGTTGTGTCACTGCCACATCGCCAGCTGTCCCATTAAAGTTAATGGGACTATGGGTGAATCAACAGTGGGTCAGAGGAGCCACTGTGGGACAGAGATGATGGCTGCTCTTTAGAAATTATGATTTAAATTGAGTTGATTTAAATCAAGCCTTTTTACTAGTGATTTAAATCATGGTTTAAATCGTGATTTAAATTGATTTGAATCAGATTCACCCTGACTGAGGGCCTCCTACTTTCTACCCTGCTACCTTAAACACTGGAATGCTAGTTATGGTATAGAACAATAATGGGTAGCTTTATGCCATATGTTTGTGTCAGTATGAAAGATGGAATAAGTGAGAAACTTTCAGAGCAGCTCAAAAAGGCAGAAAGGGTTGCTTAGGCAGATGTACATTTATGCAACACATGGAAGAATACTTGAATAGTATCTTTGAAGATGCCACAAGTTATAATTCTTCATATGAAAGATAGTTCCATGTAAACTGGATCATGTAACAGCATTTTGGAAAAGTCCTAAGATGTGTGGCAAAAATGCCATGTTGGGATTGGCCAAGATTTCGACAGTCCAGACTTGTAAAAGTGGTGAAAAAGCATATGGGAACTATAGTGTATGGAATCCATCACACAGAAGTTCCACCTCAATTCTTCTGGAAGTAGAATTTACCTAAAGAGCTAGATTTTGAATTAGGAGGGATGTGCATGGATGTATAATTGCCGTTTTTAGTTCAGAAAGTGAAAAGTAAACAGTTTGTCAGTGAAAATTCATCCTATTTCATGTTTTCTTAAAACATAACAGCAATACAATGTATCAATTCCAGTGCAGCCAGTAGTGTTCAGAGCTCTACATTGGAGAAGCCAACCAGCCTTTAGACAAGAGGATTGCTCAGCAGAGGAGAAACAGCCCCACAGGACCAGAATCAGCGGTATAAATTTCATTAAAAAAAAAAAAGACATTCTTTTGAGGAGAATAATATTCACATTTTGGACATAGAAAATAGATGGTTTGAGAAAGGTGTGAAGGAATCCATTTATGCCAAAGTGAAAAATCATTCCTACAATAGAGGTGGAGGCAGTGGTGAAATTCAATTTTTTTTACTACCAGTTCTGTGGGCGTGGCTTGGTGGCATGGCTTGGTGGGTGTGGCAGGGGAAAGATACTGCAAAATACCTATTCCCACCCCACTCCAGGGGAAGGATACTGCAAAATCTCCATTCCCTCCCCACTCTGGGGCAAAACTACTTAAAATTTCCGCTACTGGTTCTCCAAACTGCTCAAAATTTCTATTACTGGTTCTCCAGAATCTGTCAGAACCTGCTGGATTTTGTAAATTACTGATCTTCAGTGATATCAGAAAGTTGTTCCCTGAGGTATTCTGCCTTATCCTATATTTTTAAAGTATTACTTTATACAAAGCAATACAGAAATGAAATATAACCCAGGCATGTCTGACAAAATCAACCATCCACCCTCATAAACTTAAAAAAACTAAAATGTGGTAAGTTTGATTTAGTGAATACCACAAGTCAATTTTTAACAAATTTAAACTTTGGGTTCTATTGTCCTCTTTGTTTTTTTATGCCACTGTTTGATGGCAGTATGGGTCTTGATTTTATAAGAGTAGTAAATGAATAAATACTACAGTACATTTAGGAAAAATATAGGTGAGCTATATAGTTACCTTACTGCATGGTTTTCCTTGTTCTATATTATTAGATTTCTGTAAATTTTAATTGCAAGACTATTCCAGCTTTATTTTTGAAAGGTTATCTTGAGTGAGAGGTACCCAAAAAGCTGATCGCATAGATGTGTTCAGATGATTTTGATCCTGTATTTATTAGATAGTAACCACCAAATCACAAAGAACCTTTCTAATTTTGAAAGAAAAAATGTTTAATATTAGATTGAGTCTGTCAAAGACTGGGCATGCTTAAACTTGCATCATGTCTTATTGCTAGAATTCCAAAGCAAAAATTATTCCCAAGTAAAAAAATAACTGTGAAATTTAGTCGTCTTTTAAGTTGTAGATAATGTACTTTGTTGGCTTTTTATATTTTCTTCCTAATTTTTCAAGGAAAATTAGTAAAATACTATGAAATTAAACCCAGAATATCTGATTTGTAACCTTATCTCTGTATAGTTAATTGTGTTATGTTCCTTTCCTTCCTATCATGTATCAGCATTAGAACTTTTTAAAGAAACTGAGAAGCTTAAGGGCAGAATGTAGCCAACCATAATTTGGATGAAGCTGCCTCTAGTATGGGTACACATTCTGTCCTTTTCCTCATGACTGTGCTTTTTTTTTTTAAAAAAAACTCTTCTAAAATATTTTGAGGTAGCTAACTGGTTAATGTGCAAAGGCTAAAAAAATTGCTATTTTTTAAAAAAAAATTACTACAATGAACTTATTTCTTTTTGTTGTGTTTAATTATAAAAACATTTCTTCTCTTTGTTTTGATCAATGTTGATACTAAAAAGTGTGTTGTTGCTTTTCTACTGGCTAAAAAATAAGGACAGTGTTACAATATCTATCATCTATCTAAAAAGGATGTATATGTATTGTATGTATGTATGTATGTTTGTTCAAGCATAACTCTGGAATGCCTTGAGTAATTTTGACCACACTTGGTACACAGATGACTTATCCTTCAGAGACAAACACTGTATGGGTAAGATACCCCTGGTGTGTGTGTGTGTGTGTGTGTGTGTTCCAGCATAACTCTGGAAAGCCTGGGCCTTTAAGGAGAGTGAGTGCGATGTCCTAGAGCAACATTTGTTCGTGATGTCATGGGAGGGGGAAGGGCGCTGATTAGGCCTGTACTGCAGTAGGCCTATGAAGGGAGCCTGATTAGGCCAGTACAGAAGCCTTTGATTGAGTGCGCCACAGCGTAACTGGATCGTCCGTCCTCACCTCACAGCTTCGGCCCGTTTTCCCAGGATTATCCTTCACCCCAACTCATCATGCGAAGGATGGGACCACACCAACCGAGGTGAAACAGGTATGGAGGCCACAGAGGAGACTCAGCCTATTTCAGCAGGGGTGGAGGAGGTGCAGCATGGCCCAGCTCAGGGATTTATGTTCCAGTTCCAGGCCCAGTTTAAGGAAATGGTAAAACGGATGGTGGCACAGGTAGGGGGGTAGGAGGGGAAAGGGAGAGAGCAGGGATGATGGACATGGGAGTAGGGGGAAGAAAGGTCCCTCTCAATGGCTCTCTTTCAGACAAACACTTTGACTTGTATAAATAACCGGGCAGCGCTGGGTTATCAGCTAATAGAATTATAAAAATGACTTGTCTGTTTTAGTGCAGTTTCAGACTTCTAAAGTTTATATGCCACTGTTTTTCCACACAATGCTTTCCTATTTTTCTACACAATGGTGTCAGAAATATGTTTTTATCCTATGGTCCAATTAGTTATATTTGTTTGTTTATGTTTCTGGGATTAAGTTATATATTCTAGAAAATATTGTGGTAAGTATAGAAAACAATTATTAGATTGTTGTCATTATAACCAAAGGGTCCAATCCTACATTCATTTTGAGCTCCTTAAATCACTAAGATTTAATTATGTTCTGGCTTAAATTGTAAAGAATAAATTGAAACTAAGAAATAATTTTTCCATAAGGCTTACATCAGTGTATGTACAATAGGAATCAATTCCTAAAGGAATGAATGTTCTATTTACTTGTTACATATTCATATATTGTATTTTAATATTAAGCATTTTCTTGTTTTTTTATATTAATGCAGTAGTGGGTATTTTTTCATGATCTGTAATTATCCAATAATAATTACTGCTCCATTTATAAATACCATAATAAAGGGAAAAGCAGCTTATAGAAATACGAGGAATATTAGTTTCTCAATGATTAAATAGTCTCATTGTATAGTATCACCTCTTTTAAAAAAATATTTGGAATACTTTTAATTCTAAGAAGCATTGTATCAGAATCTAATCTGTTTCTCCTTTCTATATTTATCTAATATGAAAGGGACACTTAAAAATAAGATCAAAATTTTGTGGCTGGACATTTGAACAATTACAAAGAACAATGAAATAATGTGAAAATGTAGATGATAATAGACAGATAATACTTAGGTTATAATGAATTATGAAAATTAAAAATGTGTCTGATGTCTGTCTAATCACTGTTTAAAATTGTGTTAGCATTTACATAATTTATAATTAGTAGTTCCAAGTTATATTTTTTTAATATGTATAGCCAGTGCTCTAGACTTTTCAAAAATCCAGTATGCATTCCTAGCATAGTTGATATTTGGACTGCATGGAACATAGAAAAGTGTCTATGAAAACCTCTTTTAAAACAACTGAAAATTATTTTGCTTTTAATGTTTATGTTAAGCACTTAATGTTTATTATATTATTATAATTAATATTCATAATGTTATTTGCATTGTTTATATAAATATATTTTAATATATTTTAATGCTTTGGGATATGTATTATAGTAGAGTACATTGGTAACTACTGTACTTTTCAGAGTATAAGGCACACTCCCCACCCCCGCCAAAGAGGGTGGAAATGTTGATACACATACACTGTGTATGTGTATACACTGAATATCACCATTTTTTGCCTCCCAAAACCCCGCCCTGTATGTCCCATTTTCATCAAAAACAGGCTCATTTTTCTCAAAAATGGGCTGCGCAGAGGGTTTGGGAAGCTTGCAGAGTGCTCCTTGGGACTGGGGAGGCAAAAACGTGACACGGGGTTTGGGAGGCCAAAAACAGGGTTAGTTTTTATGAAAATTGGGCCATTTTTCACAAAAATGGGATGCACAGAGGGTTTGGAAGGCCTCTAGTGTGCTCCTTGGGGCTGGGGAGGGCAAAAATGCGACACTTGGGGAGTTTGGGAGGCAAAAAATGGGCCTGTTTCTCGCAAAAAAAGGATGCACAGAGGGTTAGAGAGGCCTGCAGAGTGCTCCTGGGGACTGGGGAGGGCAAAAACCAGATATGCGGAGGCCAAAAACTATTTTTTTCTTGTTTTCCTCTTCAAAATCTAGGTGCGTCTTATACTCCAGTGCGTCTTATAGTCCAAAAAATACGGTATGTATTTTTGAAGTAGTAAAGAGGCAAAAAAGGTCGTCTCTTCCTAAATCACCTGATTGGCAATGTAGATATCATTTAAGATGGATGCTAAACAAAAGGAGAAGAGTTTTCATTTGTGAACAAGCAGAGATACCAAGAAGACCTATGTATAGTATTATGTAGAAAAATCATAATAATAAATAGTAAGCTAAAGTATCAAAGGCATGAAAGGAAGAAATAAAGATTAATCTAGTTTATACAAAGAGGTTCACTATGATTCTTCGTGTCTTCTATTCTTAGAAATTGTCCTTTTTTTGTATCCATATACTACTTGTATATAGGTACAGTATCCTACACTTTCTTTTTTAAAATTTTCAGTGTTCTGTTTTTAAGATCTCCTTAACTACATCCAGATATAATTTTCTTGGTCATCCTTTTCTTTTAACCCATTCACACTGAAAAACTGATGTAACTGGTGCGATTTCCTTTATGTACATTTGCAACTATAATAATTACACAAATAATTGTGTAATTATTTAATTATTTATGAAGTTATGTCACTTCTATCAATTGATCCAGTTTGCATAATTATACAAACAATTCAAATTATGTCAGAACATGAATTCGGATTTAATGGGCATTTGGATTTAACAGATGCTGTTTTCCTACTAATTGAAAGAAACTTTCATTGTATATACTGTACTTCAAGGTGAGAGTCAGGCAATTCCAAATAATTCTGTTCCGTAATAGTTTAAACTCTTATACCTAGTATGCAAATAGGTTCTAAAAATTAGTTTTCCCATCTCTTTCTATCAGCTTTCCTGTATCCCAGAACCCGGATAACCTGATACGAGTTGCCAGGTTTATGGAAGCCTCTACATGTTGTGTTAGAGGATGTCTTCTATCTTGCTCTGTTTATGGAGAGGAGTGCATCAGAGTAAAATTACTTGGCATGACCCCACTTACATGTTTAGGCTTTGACACGGACCCATTTATATGATTATGGCTTAGATCATTTTTTTGTTGGGTGGGATTTGTGAATAGATGTGTACACTTAAGAATAGGTCTGTGCAGAGTTTTGGGAAAGGAGAATTCAGAGCCAAAGGAACCTTCCATCTTAAATAACAGAGGTTTAGTATTGGCATCCAAACTAATACACTAACTATAGGAATAACAGAAAGCTGTATGAAATGCTGGTTGGGTTTGCGGGTGAGTCTGATCTATTGTTCTTTGCTAAGGTAGTGTTGGATTAATACCTGAATTTACTAATAATTGAGTATAGCTGTGGGCTCCAAAGAAATTTACAAGAATCCTGAATTCTTGTTTAGAAGTTGACTGATAGTGAGCTAAGGATCTGATAGAACATGAAGAAGTGGATTTTATTTTGAAAGTTTAGTCTGAATACCATAATACAGCAAAACATACTCCTTTCCTGATCTTTCTAAAGTAAAAAACTGGGTTGCAAATGAGAAATATCCTGGAGTCTGCAGGGCTGGCTAATGTCAAGCCAAGCTTGTAGAGATTCCAATAATCTTTTGTAAATGATATTGCAGTTTTACACAAGCCAGATCTTTTGTCTTCAATGGGCTATGTTGCAATCTGAGATACTATTCTTTTAGCTCTTATATTTTAACCATCTAAAGGTGCGAGAAGATTACTCTGGAGTTTCAAATAACTGCAATCCTCTCATTTCAAATGAGGGAAGACTTCACAAAGTTTGCTTGCCTTGATTTGTTTATTGAATCAGGTGCACTTATACTTTTGAACACATCTACTTAAATGTTTTTCCCACCACTAGAATCATAATCTTTATAGTTGTTTTAAAGAATGGTTAGTGGAGAGAAGCCACTTATTTTACATTGCCCCTTGATTCTCATAACAATTATTTAATTAAAAAAATTACTGTATTTTTCGGACTATAGGACACACCTTAGTTTTTGGGCAGGGAAATAAGAAAAAAGCTGATTGGCGGGTGGATTGGCCTCCCGGAATACCCCCAATCAGTTGTTCCCTGAGGTGAACTTCAGCAACAGGTTCGTTGGTTATGAGTTCTGTGCCTTGCTTTTTTTTTTTGCCTTTGAAACCTCCATTTGAGAGGCTTTTTTTTCAGCCTCTGAAACCTCCATTTGAGAGGCTAGGCAGGGCTACATTCAGTGTATAAGACACACCCAAATTTTCCACCCTCTTTTTTTTGTGGGGGGGGAACATGCGTCTTATACTCTGAAAAATATGGTACTTGCCATCAACTCAATTCATGATTTTGGGAAGCTTGCAATATTCTGTTGCTTCTTGTAGTTATATTATACAGATTTGCAAAAAATTGTGTTGGATGGCAATTTGCCACAAAACATTAGGGAAGTTAGCTGAAAAGGAAAATAAGGTGGTAGTTCACAAGGACTCTACCCTATTATTTCAAGTTGTTGATATGAATTCTCCATCTGGTGACATATCTATGAGCAGTGTCTCCAGCCTCTGTGGCTTAAAATATATCCCTTTCTAGCCAACTGATTTACATATCACAAAAGGCTTTCTTTTATGCCAGGGGAACTGTCCTGGGAATGGATATTGAATCATTAGATCCTAGATAGCAGATTCATTCGAACATTCTTGAATACACTTTTAATGAAAATTTTGCTACTTGTCCTAGAAATGGACAATTAACCAAAGTATGGAGCTTATTTTACTTCTAAAAAAATACATATAGTGAAATTTCTTAAAGGGCAAAGCCTTTTCTTTGACTTTAATTGCATAGAATGAAATTGGGGAAGGGGAGGCTATGCATAACAGAAAAAATACTGTGTTTCAAATCCAGAACAAATATCACTCTTTCTCCCTTGTAAGGCATTGTTGCCAGTGTTTTAGCATAGACCATAAAAGATGTCTCTCCCTACTCAGTTGCTACCAGCATTGCTGTTATTTGGGCTTGTAAATCTGTTCCTTGTTGTGAGGGTTTTAGTGCTCTGAAGTTCAGGAACTTGTCCACTTTCAAACATTTTAAAACCACTTGCTTTTCTCCTCTGTCTGCCTTCAGACATTGTCACCATCAGAACTTTATTTTTGTGCTTTTGAGTCCATTCTTTTAGTCCTGGTAACTACTCTGAGTAGTCCTAGCCCTGCAATTTTCCTGGCAAGTTTTTTTCAGAGGTAGGTTGCCATTGCCTCCTTCTGAGAGGAGGAGAGAAAGCTGAGAGAGAGCCCAAGGTCGCCCAGCTGGTTTTATGCCTAATGCAGGACTAGAACTCACAGTCTCCTGGTTTCCAGCCTGATGCCTTACCTGCTGTACCAAACTAGCTCTCATTACAACATGCTTTACAGCAAGTCAAATCCATATATTTCCTTTTTTCTTGCTTTCATCATCCTGGCACATCAATTCTGCAGAAATCCATAACAATTGTCCACCCTCTGTATTGAACAAAAAATAGCCAGTGATGGTTGCTAATATCATAATTAAAGTAATTTCTAGTATTTAAATTTAAGATGAAAAAATGTGCAGTTTAATTTGATGGCTCTAATGAGAGTTTTCATTTAAAAATATGGGTTTTTTTTCTATCTATGTTAGTGTTTATTACCTAGAAAGGATAGATAGACACAATCATGTTGTGACCATGCCATTCTTCTAGATTCTGTTACAGGGAATAGCAGCATGTTTCTTTTCCCTAATCTGTTGTAATGCTGCCTTATTTTTTGAACCATTTGTCACTTTTAGGTCATGTGCTTGGGACCACTTAACACAGCCATGAAGAACGCTACGAGGCAATTGTTTCGGATCATGCAAATGAGACTACTGAATACTGAAAGTTATGGGCAATATTTTGGAAAATACCAATTTACTGACAGATTTATTGAGTCAAATGTATATATGAGGTCCCTTGATTTCATTGTAATGCACTGAAAACAGATGTTGAAGTGTCCCAAACTGAATTTTATAGTTAATCTACATTCCACATGGAAGCTACAAACAAACCATTTAGAATTTTGTTGTTTAATCCTGTTAAGAGATTCTGAAAATACACCCTGCAGAGTAAATTCATTTTCTACTTTCTCTTGGTTTTTATGAGAATAGAGATAGATGCTAGTGATAAATTATAATTTAATTTGTAAGTCTTTTGGACAGAGACAATTTAGTCTCTGTCCAAAAGACTAACATTTTCTATTTCACTGCAAGCAGGCCTCTAGGCTGATTCACACATCTGTTAACAGGATAAGCAGTCCTTCGTTTTTTTAGATAAAAAAACTGAAAAAGCATAGGTCATGGAAGCCTGTATTTGTAGTTTCTGCTTTGGATGGATTCAATCTTTAATTGTGCGGATTTTTTATCTTTTGTTATTAGTGGGATAATTATTAACTGCAATGACTTACCACCAAAATTTCTGGCTCAATTGTAATCATTAAGTGAGGATTACCTGTAACTGCAGAAATACTCAGTAAAAAGATAAGCTAGAGCAGGGGTGTCATGTCATGGCGGCACAGCATGATGTATCAGGACTTTCCCCCCCTTCGCTAAACCGGGTGTTTGTGTGGCCAGTAAATGACACATCCAGCCCGTGGGGCGAGAGTTTGAGAGCCCTGAGCTAGAGTTCCAAGCTAATCACTAGTCCATCAGGCTGAACATCTAGTTTTCATTTTGGTCTTGAAGACGCATATGTGTAAATTTGTCATAAGCTATCATTTATGGTACTTGCAGTAGACCAAAGGGGTGCAGTTTCTGTGAAAGTACTTATGCTGTGCAGAGAAGTCTTGGGTTGGGAATAAGATCTCTTTATTGCATATCTGTCTCTTTATTTTTTGCAGTACTAGAGAGGCAAAGGAGATTTTTTCTGTACTAAATCCACACGTTTCTGTTTCTTTCCTGCTTATGCCATTCTAGGACTTGCCAAATGCCTCAGAGGTTTGGAAAACATAGAACCCTGCAATCAGTGCAGAATAAACAAAATTAGTGACTGCTTCAGGTTTGATTATAGAAACCAAACAGGGTGATAGATTAAACACTTTTTCTGAAGAAAAGTCCAGAAAAACTACTGAGACCTGAATAATTCTGAGAATGCAGAATTAATGACCTCTGTGATTTTCCATAATTGTCTCTGTATTTATTGTTAATTTTGGGTTAGACATTTTTGTCAAGAGATGTCAAAGTTGTTTCCTTGCAATTCCTGCAACTATAATTTTGAAAGTGAAATCTGCATGGACTCAGAATAACTCTAAAATTCTCAATCTGTGGACACTATCCTGTTGATTCAAAGTTACTGTGACCACCATAATTTTACTTCCCTAGGCAGCAGTAGTGTATCTTGGTGAAAGCCTCATTTAAAGGTTGCTGTTACTGTACAGGAAGTAAAAACATTGAAAATTAGTATGAAGAAATCAGCATGAAATATTTATTAATGCTATATGAATTGTAGCTTCATATGAGTCTTAGCAATTACAACAAAATACTATCTTTTCTAAAATTACAATTTGAGCACATATTTCTTTCATATTGTGTTTCTCTGAACATAAGTCAGGGTCTTATATTAATTTTTGCTCCAAAAGACGCATTAGGGCTTATTTTCTTATTTTGGGGGAAATACAGTACTAAATGCATCCATCTGCCTGACAGTCTTAACTGAGGCTTATTTTGGGGTAGGGCTTATATTATGAGCATCCTGAAAAATCATGCTAGGACTTACTTTCCAGTTGGGTCTTATTTTTGGGGAAATGGTAAATATATTAATAACATTGGAAATTTATTCTTTATCTTAGCAATTGTTACAACAGAGAGGGCTGCCTTTTTCACCATTTTCATTGCGTCCTTTTTGAACCACATAGGGAAGTATTTTCATGGCTGGGCTAGTTCTGGAGAAGATTTAGCTGAACTCTTAAGTAGTTTATTGTGATAATTTGTGGTACATTTTGAGAGTTTAAGTTATTTATATCTGCTCATAATAAGCTGAATTTGTGTGGCTGATATTTGGTCAAGCTTACAGGATCAGTTTTAGTTATTGCAACCTAAAGAAATAGGCAAAATTCTGGTAGATGTTAGGCCAATACTTGTGTTTAGGAATATGTACGTGTGTGTGTGTGTGTGTATATATATATATATGTATGTATGTAATAGATGTCAAGATATAGCAGTTGTTTAATATGGTTCAGTGCTTTGTTATAAGAGAGAGTTAGGCTCATTGCCAGCAGTGTGTGCTATTAAGATAGAGATGATGTGGAAACATGGAAGGTGGGATGGTTTTGCTCGCAATGTGATAATTTTCTCATTGATCAAACTTGAGTTACACAACCCTTTTGAAAAATAATTGGCTGGCTCCCACATTACCATGTATTTAAAAAAAGAAAAAGCAATTTCTTTAGGGCCAAATTATCTTCCAAATCACCCATTGTTTCGTTTTCTGCATTTTTTATGATTTTTACATTGTGATGATTGCTTTATTGCTTTATTTTGAAATACACATACTAGCCTAGAAAAGGGGTAAGTGCAACGGTCTAGAGGGATTGTCAAATAGCATTTGGTAAATATGTTCTTTAAAAGGGTGTGACTCATCAAAATGGTTTTATCATTCCGTTTGTGAGGGTATTCATGTTTTCAGTATTCCAAAAAGGCTAAAAGAAAAAGGATAAGGAGGTGTACTTATGCTTCCAAGTTGCCATGAATGTATAACGTACCTATTTATTAGTTCATATATTGTTTCTGGCCTTCATTATTTTTAAAAATAAATCAAAGTGGTGAACAAACCCACCACATCTTCCTCCTCCTATTCTCCGTATTGGCTGGAGACATCAGCCAGACTGGGTTGAACTCGCCTATCAGCCAATGGACCGAGCCGGCTTTCATCACTGAGGCGGGACTAGAACAGATGGGATCCTGCGTTCTAGCCACTAGATCAAACTGAGTTGTTGAGCAGTATATAAGGTAAAGGTTCCCCTCGCACATATGTGCTAGTCGTTCCCGACTCTAGGGTGCGGTGCTCATCTCGTTTCAAAGCTGAAGAACCAGCGCTGTCCGAAGATGTCTCCATGGTCATGTGGCCGGCATGACTAAACACCAAAGGCGCACGGAACGCTGTTACCTTCCC
>JANHFM010002723.1:36151-47687 GCA_032468115.1 Grayia smithii | reverse complement strand
GCATGGGGAGGGGAGGTGTTGTGTGCACATTGTATTGGTGTGGGCACATGTGGTGGACTGAACGATTACAGTATTGTAGAAAGCAATATTTTTATTGGGATATACAATTTTTATTGGAATATTTTGGCTTTAAACAAATATAGAAGACAATTTCAATTATGTGATTTTAAAAATACATTACTAATTTATTGTGTTTACATCTTGCCCCTCTCAAGGCAGTATACACACATCTATTCTTCTCCTCTATTTTCTCTGTACAATTGAAAATATGAGTTTAATTATGATTGAGTAGAATTTTAAGTCTGGCCTGTTTAAAATCTGAGGCAAACCATAGGAAATAAAGGTAATAAAAAAAATAAAATAAACTACTTGCTTAATGTTGTAGTGGTAATGTGACATCATACCTCAGGATTGTGTCATGTAGCAGCAATTCCCTCTCCCAATTATTCTTGGTTAGTGAGCACTACATATACCTAGGAGGAAATAACAAACTGTCTCTAAATGCATGTGGAATACCTTTGTTTCGCCCACAATAAATAGTGTCAACTTTAGTTAACCTAGAAGAAAACTTTAGTTAACCTAATTAGAGGCTACAAAGTCTAAGGAATTGTGGTTTCTAATGTTTCTGCATTCATACAATCATCCAGGGGTGACATTCAATTTTTTTCCCTACCAATTCTCTGGGCGAGTGTCATGTGACTGAATGGGTGTGGCTAACTTGACGTCACTCACGCAAGGTGGGGCAGCACCACCTCACCAAGTCACGCCCATCAAGCCACACCCACAGAACCAACAGAATAGTTCAGCCAAGTCTTCTAGCCTTCAACCTGGCTGCTTCTCGTCTCCTTCTCATGTTTGCTCTGTGTATATGAGCCCTAGAAGGAGGAGAGAAGCTGCCATGTTGAATGCTGTAGCAGAGGGCAGCCGAATCTTTCTCCCACCATTCACAGCGGAGCTGCTGCTCCCTTTATGGTCCTTCCCTTAGCCTCCTCCCTCCCAGAGACTACCTTAAAGTGTCAGGCTGCAGCAGCTCTGCTGTAAATGGAGGGAGAAAAGTTCGGATTCTCTCTGCTATAGCATTTAACTTGGCTGCTTCTCACCTCCTTCTCATGTTTGCTTTGTGTGTATGAGCCCAAGAAGGCGAGAAGCAGCTACGTTGAATGCTGCAGCAGAAGGAAGCCAAACTTTTCTCCCTCCATTCATAGCGGAGCTGCTCAGAAGGCAGTTGCCGCAGTCTGTCCCTTTATGGTCTCCACTCCCTCCCTTCCTCCCAGGGGTCGAAGTACCTTAAAGGAATAGGCATTATGAGGTATTACAACCTTGTGATAGCTTTATGAGTTAATTTTTCACCATTATGCATGAAATTGTACAGTTTTGTCTCAACCACTGTAAACTTGGTTTGACAATTTAGCCAAGACTATTTAATTGGTAAGTGGGCATGGGTAGTGTAGTTGGGTTCACACAGTAGACTGAATATGATGTATTTGATTTTGGATTAGGCTATTGTGTGAACAAAGCCGTTGTAGTTTATAAGCCACACTTTATGGTGCAGTGTATAAACTCAGCCAGCTGTGGTTTATTTCACTGGTTTCATGATTAAGTAAATGTTAGGTGTGGTATGTGAACCCAATCACTTTTAATTTCTGCTCAGTATCTCCATTTGGAAACTAGATACTATCTTCCAATAATCACCTAGGTTTTAATTGGTATGTGTCATGGAAAAATAGGGGAGGAAAATTTTATGAACCTATATATTGCCTTGGTTTATCGAATAAGTCTAGGAGATGAAACTTGCATGCAATATTATCAGTATGCTCATAATCACTCTCTTTGGGTACTGCAACATGCTGTACATGTGGCTGTTCTTGAAGACCACCTGGAAAGTTTAGATGATCCAGAATGCAGTACATCATGCAGTTTGAGGCACCAGTGGTTTCCCTGTGCTACCCCATTACTGTGAAAATTGCATTGATTGCTAGTTTCTTTCAAGATACTACCTACTAACTTTAAATCCCTATGTGGCACAGGACTAGGAAAAAATGTGGATTACATACTGGAAAAAATATTAGGAAAAATGGAAGCATATGGTACTTCTTAAAAAAAGCCTTTATCAGACATAAATAATAAATGGGCATTGCTGCCAATGTCTTGCCTGCAACAGTCTCTTAAAGTCAACTAGAAAACAAGAACAGAAAATTTCTAAATCTCGGGATAGAATTGCATTGGCACTTTGAATGTGGCTCTTAACTTTATTACACAATGCCCATTGAGATTGTCAAGTCTAGAAAAAATTCTGTCAATAAGAAGATGCACGCCCAAGAGCTAACAACTAAACCCTACTTTGTCTTGTGAAAATAGTATTGTATGGCATATCTCCTGTGTACAATTATTTGTGTAAAAAGTTCCGCGTTTTTGGTTTTCTGAACCTTATCGTTAATAGACTAAGTCCCATACATGCTTTTCTGTGACTTCTTCCCATTGTCTGAAATCAACCATTGAATTCTTCATAATCTCTGAGGAAAGTTAATCCAACAAATCTTTATAGATGGTACACTTGGTTCTCAGTATAATTTCTCAAATTGATTGACACTAGAAATCATGAATGTATCTTAGTGTTCTGACCTAGGCTTCCTGATATAGTAAAAACACACAATTAGTCCCAAAAACCCTTTTTTTATTTTAATGGCTGTGAATTACTTTCATTCACAGCAGGTGCTGAATCACCAAGAGATTATAAATAGTCCAACAGAAGTCTGCCACAGTCCTTCAGATAAGGCTGGTAAACACCCGCCTTTATCTTCTTTGACACACTGCCAATAACTTAATTGGCAATTATCTTGGCAAGGCCACACGGAAACCAGAGTCAAAAATGGAGCTTCAACATAAAAACTGACACCATCCACAACGTTGCTTCCTGCAAAGGCCCCACGTGCTTTTGCTCTTCCTTTATGTCTTATGGGAGAGGCCAATCAGCTCTAAGCCTTACTCCCAAGTTGTCCCTTTTGTTTTAACTGTTCTTGCCTTCTGGCAGCTCTGTGCATGTGTGCACTAGGAACAGGCTCCCTCTGTTCCTCTGCGTCTCTGATGTCTGACTCTAGAGGCTCCGGAGTCCGCACATAACTCCCAGATGGCCCTGGCACCATCTCTGCCTCCGATGCAGAGCCCTCATCCGAGACTTCCCCAGACTCCAGGACTGGCCCAGGTTCCTCCCCAGCCTCCTCACTGTCTGACTCTGCTGCCAGCTCCGCAAGCTCCTGGTGGACCACAACACTTAGAGAATTTGTAAGAAAAGAAAAATATTATTGTAATATCAACTGCAGATATATAAAGCGAGATAACCTTATGTGTGGTAGAAGAATACCCTTTGGGAAAGATGCTGGTCCTCATCAAATATATGTGGCATAGATTTCTGTTATAGATTTTTTGATATAGGTCTTTAGGATTATACTAATACTAAGTAAACTATATATTTTATTTATTATTAGCTGAATGACTAAAGACCAAAGAGTTAAAATATATATTTTTCTACCTTTTTTTTTGGTGGAAGTTGTATGTTCTGGCTTTAAGATACTAGACAATCCCATTGGATCATCATTTTAGAGATATTTCCTTTTGTAAGTAAAGAATGGGTAGGCAAAAAGCAGTGGGAGCAGGAGTGACTTCTGTCTTCCTGTTGAGTTTCCTTGTGGGAAGCTGGCAGGAAGCATCAGAAATCTACCGCCCTCCTTCCTTTTCCTGCAAGCTTCCCCATTTACTTTTTTTGTGGAAAGCTTGCAAAGAGAATGTCAGTGGAAGCCAGCAGGAACTTGCAAGTCCAAGGCAGGTAATGGGTTTACTGCCAAGTGGGAGGGCAAGCAGGTATACAGGAATCAAGGTGGTGTGAGAGCTGCCATGTGGGTTGGGGAGAGTGGTATATGTCAGCGAAAGTGTCTGGGTTGCTTTGGAATGTGTGAGAGGTGCTACACAGATAGCTCCAGTGTACGGAGGGGGGCATGGGTTGGGGAGGATGTTTGGGTGCTCTTCTCTTCTTCCCCCTTCTTCCTTTATCTTTCTCTTCCTTTTCCATTCCAACAAGCAAGGTAGGGTAGGGATCAAGGAGTTGTGGAGAGTCACTGGTAAAATGTCATTTTATGTTCAAAATAAGCATCATATGACAGCAGCAGCAGCAGTCTGGCAAAGCTGAAACCACAACTTCCCAAACTTCATTCTCTTGGGGTTCATGGGTTTGGGATGTATTCTGTAAGTTTGCCTATTTCAGGTACCTTGGTTCAAAAATTGATACCCTAAGGTGCACTGTTTTGGCCAGTTGAATGTTACAGCAATGAGAGTTTTAGTAGTATAAAGATTCAGTGGGAAATTGACAGTTACTTTTATTTTTGTGAATTTTGTATGTCACAATATAATTTCGTCTTAGTGTAGAGATGTCTGAGTGTTTAAAGTCATTGCCAAATGGGCTGCTGATGGCTAAAGAGCCGTGAAGTTGGAGGATGTGTGTGTGTTTTTGGCAGGCGGACAGTACATACTGTATCAGCATTTGACAATAGTGCTTTAGACGTACTGCCAAGTGTTTGTAACAAGATAGTGCTGTCAGTGTATTTAGTTTTCAGCTCTCCTTTTACATACCCTACATTTCTTTCTTATTCTATAAACAATGCATTGCATGCTTTTTATACTTCAGTAAACAATTCAGACTTGTAACTTGAGCTAGATTTGAAGTTTTCTATTAACTGCTTGTACTTTTATTTTTAAAAATTCTATAGAATACTTGGCTGAGAAATCTTTGTAACCAAATCATAACAATGTGTTTTAGTTTTAAAACTTTTTATTTATTTATAATACCATTTGTGACAAGCAAATATATTTTAAAAGAACTCAAGTTTCATTATTAAAAGTTTATGTTAATTAAGAAAGCAGTCAGTTGTTAGGGTCACATAGTTGAAGAAAGGATGAAAGGTAAAAGGAATATTGTCTTCTACTCCCATTGGTAATTCTTATTGTTATTTAGAAAGGAAAGGAAGGAAAAATGCAAGAGAACGTATCACTAAACCTCCTCTTCTTTTAAAATATACACCAACTATTGACAAGCAATTCATTACAAATCACCCCAGGTGAATTTTCTGGATGGAAATGGACATACCAGTAGATTGAAAACTTTTAATTGAAGGCACAGTAATCTTTAAATCTTCAGCAGAATTTTGCTTGTATGGGGCACACTGTCCAGCAGACATATTTTGTTTCAAGTAATTGGCCAAAATCAGTCTGGCAATACAGGATGGCAACGACTGCTACCATCATAAAGCAGTATTTTGACAATGTTATCTCAGCCCTATCCAAAAAAAGGATGGAAACTATAGTGAAAATATTTTGTTTCCCTATTTGCCAAGGTTTTTTTCCTTACAGAGCCACAAAATAATTCTAAATAATGTTTCAGAACTTTACATATTGATGATAGAATGTAAAAGAATTGTGATGGGTATGGAATGTATCTTTGTACAGTCATATGTTTCAGATTTAGGCGCATTTAGAATATACCCATTGAATTCAAAGAGTAAATCTTGTCTAAATTAAATAATGAAAATCAGTTTACTTTTAAGAATGACAAAGTTTGGATATAGCTCAATCATCTCTAGCCTTTGTGAAAAATACCTCTGATGTTGAGGAAATTCAAAGTCATTGGATCGAAATGGAGGCCTGTTTTGTGACTCCCACAATATAGGAAGGCTGTTCTTTGGGATGAACCCAAGTGTGCCAGCTAAGGCACAACTGCCTAGAGCCTGAATTGTCGGCGGCTGTTCCAGGCGACCTGGATTAGCCAGCACGACCTGTCAAAATCAGGTGGTGATCTTGCCGGCAGGAAATGCGCAGCTTCAAAGCCCCTGCTACATCTGCGATCGCTGTTAAAAACCTTTTACGAGATGGGGGAGTCCAATCATGTATTTTACAGTCTCAAACTGAATTCACGTCTCTCTCGGGGTAGACTGAGTCGAAAACTGGGCCTGAGAGGTGGTGTGGCGTGGCTAAAAATATGATTCAGTCTCTGAGCAGAAAGGACAAATGTCAACCCATGATTGGATTCTCCCACAGAGAAGGAGGATATCAGGTAAGACCAACACCCCTTTTCACTCAGTAGTTCTTGAAACATCATAAATGGAGAAGATCTAGGATTTATGTTGAAGCTCCATAGCATCAGAACTTTTTAGATGTGGTTGGACTTTTCTGACATGTTCTTCCATCTCTTTGTCCTTTCAACATGGATTCCATGTATCTTCTGGGGCTTCTTCAGAGTATTGTTGCTTTGCAGGTGCTGTCTATATCTGTTTCAAGAAATCTTCACTTTTATTGGTGAACTGTAGGTGGATAGTTTTGCCTTTAGCCCCTGAATATTCTTTTTCAGGAGAACAGTCAACCAGGACTAGTAATATATGGTGTTCTTGTCTTCAGGGATAGCGATAGAAGGGTCATCCTCAGCAGATCATTGAAGCTGTTTCCATCGTGTTCATCTGCATATTCTCTGGTAAACCACAAAATAAGAAAGTGCCTACCATACTGAAACTTTGTTTGGTTATTATGTAGGAGAGGGCTTGCTTACATGTCACCTGAAGTTGCCTCATCTAGGTTAGCAGAAGTCAATGTTACACTCACACAATTAGGGTTACCTGGTATCTGAACAGATAAAGCAGGACACAAACAATTGGAAAGGAGAACAAATGTAGTGGGAACATACTGTTTAACTTCATTGGCATCTACAACAAAAAATATAGCGAAAAACTGCTTCTACAAAGTACTTAATATCATGTTACTTTTTTCAGCATTAGAAAGACTGGTTTTCCAATTGCAGAAATGTGCTACAAGTAGTCCTTTACTTATGACCAGTTGCTAACTACCATTTGAAATTACAACAGTGCCAGAAGCGTGCTTTACAGCCTGTAAATTACTTCTAGCTGACATAAAATGTCAATTTGTAATCCTCATCCCAAAAAAGCTGTTACATGACTGCATTTCAGGTACTTGATGTAGCCTTGTTCTGAAGAGTCAAATTGATATAGCTTAGCATAGCTTAGTCATGAGACAAACAGCAATGATTGCTCTGCTGGATGACCATTTTTGGCATTTAGATTGAGAGTAATGCATCTCTTCTTGTGCTATTACAGTTTGTCATACCAAACCACTGATGATGGTAGCCTTTTTGACCACCTGCAAGTGATGGGAGCAGGAGATGCTGTTTACAGGAATTCCTCACCTACCTTAGTGACCTGTTTCAGTCAATGGTGATTGGGAAACAGCAGCAGTTGTTTGCTCCCCTCCTCCCTTGTATGTGAAGTGCCCCAGGAGCCAGTATTTTTGCCCTATTATTTACATCTACCTGAAACCATTGGGAGAGGTCATTTGTTGGTCTGAAAAAAGTATCATTGGTTCTGTTTGTTTCACTACCATCGGCCATACGATGATGTGATGGAACCCTTGTCTCAGTTTCTGGAGGTGGTAGGAGCTTGGATGAAATGAAACAGATGAAATTGAATCCAAGCAGGTTAGAATTCCTGATTGTCCATCAAAAATCTTAATTAGTTCACTGATGTCTCTTGAAAAGGTGATAGTGGATTTGGATGAATAGATGGCTGCTATGGCCAGGAGGGTATCTGCCCAATTTTTGTTGGTGCACCATTTCTGGCTCCTGCATCATAAGGATCTTTCAATGATAATTCATGCTCTCATCATGAGTCTGTCTATGAAGACCACATGAAATTGGTGCAAAATACAGTGGCAGGTTTGCAGATGGATGTTAACAGTGTAGAATTATTTTTGGAGTTTATGTTGGTTACCTGTAGGATTCTAGATGTAATTCAACATGTGTTTTAGAACATGGCTTGAGATCCTGTAGCTGTAGGACTATTTTCTACATTTGGTTTTATTCTGTGTCAGTGAAGTAAAGGGAATGTTTCTCAGTTACACCTCTGAGCATGATTTTCCCCAGAGCAGAGAAACATGTGTGGCTTATGCTGGGCCTGCAAAATCCTGCTCAACTCACTTAGGCACTGCATAGTCCTTTTCTTACTGCACTGACTCTGCTTTCTGTTTGAATTTCGGCTCCCTTTCATATCTGGTGCTGGCTAAAAAATGCTGCCTGCTGAAGGATTTCAGCTTCCCTCCGTTATGAAAGGGAACTCCGGAGGGATGCAGAAACGAAGCTAAAATCCTCAGGTTCATTTCTGCATCCCACCAAAGTTGGCAAGCAGTTTTTTCAGACATCCCCAAAGTAGAGAGGGAGATTTCTCAGAAGATGGCAGCTTGCAACCTTCCTTGCTTGTTTCTGCATTGACTTTCAGGAAGTCAAGAAAGAAGATTACAAACAGCATGGAGTCCTTGGGAACTGGCTGTAAGCACTAATAGGTTGCCAAGCACCCAGATTGTGATTACATGACTGTGAGGATGGTGGTGCAGTGTTTTGCTATTGCCGGAATTTCTTTACAGGCTGTCATAATTCCAGATGGTGGTTAAACAACTGTCATAAGTTGAGAACTAACTAGTTTCTTTTCACTTTCTTAGTTTTTGATTCTAAGCCACTTCACCTTCTAATAATAGTGACAGATCAGGTTTGGAGCTAAATCTGTATGCGAATAGTTGGTAGTGTTTATCAGCCATTTTTTATTTGAGTGGAGAATGGGATGAAGTTCCAAAGTACTGACTCATGTGATCCTAGTAAAGTGCTAGGATACAGCCATTTCCTACTTTTGTTTAAAAATGTACTAACCCTGCCTGGCGGATGCATGTTCTTAACTTCAGGCCTTTGTGGAAGGAAATGCTTTGGTTCTTTATTGATTACCAAATACTATTTACTAATTGTTTTTTACTTATTATATTTTACTTGTAAGTGGTAAACAACCTATCACATCACTTTTAGTGGGCATTTGTGAATATGGCAGCAATTTGATGACTTTTAAAATAATTAGAAAGGTAAAAGTGGCCTTATTTATAGCACGACTCAGAATACAGTGTTTTAAGAGAATAGCAGATTATTCTGGAAACTCAGTGAGATTTATCCTCTTTTATAGAGAATAATTCTGTATCAGAATGATACACATCAAGTTTCAAGCATGTCTTGGGTCCCAATAGAAATTTGATGGGTGGATGGACGGATGGACGGACGGACACCAACACACAAACACCCATATATCTTGAATATTAAAAATTTTAACTTTACTTTTGAGATTAACATTTTCAACATGTTTTTCACATTTAGAGCTTTTGGTCATCAAGCTACTCCCCCTTTTGCTTTCCTTGTTCTGTAAAACTTCTAAAGCCAGAAGAACAGTTCTGCAAAGATTGTGGATCTAGGTTTCTTTTTTTATTGGACTCAGTTAGTGAAACCAGCCTTTGAAAGAATTTTACCTTACCTGTTTTCAGAACCTGAAAAATAAATATTCTTATTGTTTTAGTTTTTTTCATTTTTTTTTCTTTATTAGTTGTTTTGTTTATTCAAACACTTCTGTTGCCTCAATTTCATATTTTGGGCGTTATGTGTGTGTAATTCATCTGTAGACATCAAAGGCGGTATAAATCAATAGCATTGACATCCAGTGTGGCTGGGATTACTAATTTGGGTGCTTAGTTTTTCCTATCATCTGTCCTTCCTTTCTACATATCCATATACAATTTTGGAGTTTATATTTCTTTGTGTATATTAAATACAAATGCATAAATATCTGTATATCTTGCTGCTAACTCCTACAAAGTATTTGAAATGGCACATTCACTAAATGTAATGACATAAGTAAAGCTGGCTTTTTTGAACATTTGTAGTAGTCATAAGGTAGATTCCTTAACATATGTACTTTGAGGGATTTGCCTAGCAGAGGCTTGGAGTAGAAGGACCTCCAAGGTCCCTTCCAAGTCTTTTACTCTCTTATTTTATGATTGTGAGTATGAATACATAATCTTTGAGACTTCTAGAAAAACAGAACAGCAATATGTGCATATTTATGTGGAGATGACTGTGGAAAACTAAAGCCTGCAAAGCAATTGGGCCAAATCTTCCAGGGGATGTAAAATGTGCTCTAACATTTTAAGAAGTAATGCTTTGCACTAAGACAGTGTTTCTCAACCTTGGCTACTGGAATATGTGTGGACTTCAACTCCCAGAATTCCCCAGCCAGCAGAGCAGCAGAGCTGGCTGGGGAATTCTGGGAGTTGAAGTCTACACATCTTCCAGTGGCCAAGGTTGAGAAACACTGCACTAAGACAATACAACCTGACTTTTAAAATGCTTTACTTAGCTGTACAAACTGCAGGCCTTAATTTAACAGCACAACTTGTAGTTCTCTGTTTTAGAAGCCATTCAGATTAGAAAATGGTTGCAGTAACGATTTCTGTAAATCTTCAGGATCTGAATGTTAGGAGCTAAGATACATGATACTGCCTTGTGAAATATACTTTTTTTTTATGGCAACAAGATTTCAATCTGAGCTGGGGTCTCTTAAATTACTGGGCATAAAATATACTCTTTAATCCTGTGCTTGGTTCTTTCAAAGTTCAGGATAGTACAGTATTTGAAGGTATATCCTTTTGTAATTGCAGTGAACTAAACTGTGATTTAAAGATGAAGAAACATAGGAGAAAAGAGCAGAGGCCTCGAAGTTATCATTGCCATTAAGTGTTTAGATGGCAAGGATGCTATCTTGTCCTATTATGATAAGATACTGTATTTCTATTTTTAATTGCACTAGTTATTATAAATTTGCGTTTACTGCGAATAGATTGCCATTATGGTAATATGTAATAGAATTCTCTGTCCTGAACGAGGGTCAAATGCAGTTAAAATTGTTTTTTTTTATACTTAGAATTTCAACATAACCAAATTCTAGTTATTAACTGGGTTAAATGAAGTAAAATAAACTCTTAATGCTTCCTCTTCTCTTATGCCATGCTTTTTACACTTTGTTTGTCCTTCTTTAGAGCACTTGTACACTTTCTCCCTTGTCACAAGTTACCTTCTCTGTCTTATCTATGAGTTGTAGTTCACCCGCTCCATGTCTTTAATCTATACCACATAACATTCTTTGTTTTTCTCCTCATAGCTTTTCCTTTTTTCTTTTGTTCCCTTCTGCTGTTACTATTGTTTCTCCAACTTCTCTACACTGTCATAGCTAAGATCTTCCTTTTTTATTCTCTTAGTTTTATTTCTTTCTGTCACTTATTTCTACTTCCCTTATTTTTTTCATTTGTTTCTGTTGCCTCTTTAGAGTAACAAAACACTCCTGTAGCTGAAGTAAGATTCAGTTTCCTTAGCAGACTTGTTTAAAAATATGTTCAAGGTTTGCAGTTTTAAAGCTTTTTTCTATTTTCTGGCACTTTAAACTAATGGCTGTCTTTAGAAGACCAAGTGACGGCCATGACCAGGGGGGCCTTCGCCCAGGTTCGCCTGATGCAACAGTTGCGCCCATTTCTCGACCCCGATGCCATATGCACAGTCACTCAAGCGCTGGTCATCTCGCGCCTAGATTACTGCAACTCCCTCTACATGGGGCTGCCCTTGAGGTGT
>JANHFM010002723.1:9096-19599 GCA_032468115.1 Grayia smithii | reverse complement strand
GGTACAACACTTAATGATAGTCATAGGGAACAAATGAGCAATCAAATCATATTAGGAAACAGTCAGTAAAAATCTTATGATACTCTTAGGATTTCTCGCTTCCTTAACAGCTCACAGGGCAGTTAAGGTACCAGCTCCAGGCTTTATAGCATATTCTCTTCCCTTCCCCTCCTCTTTTCCCCATCCCACCTCTCCTTCCCTCTATCCCTCCTTCCTCCTTCCCTTCCTTCATTTCTCTCTGTCCCTATTCTGCATGATATACCACCATTCTAATATTCCTTTCCTCCATGTTGCCAATTAGCTGTTGCCAGTGTCTTTGGCTTTTATTCCTGCTCTAAAGTCCTTTCCTTAAATTTCTGCCTGGAATGAATATTGGTCTTTGATGCATTTTCATTCCATAATCTAATGGCATTTTCACTTTGGATAAGAACTTTGTATCAGTCCATAAAAGCTGTTAGATAAGAATCCAAGTTCTGCATTCCAAAATAACAGGAAAGATTTGTCATGCTTTTTCTGAACATAGAAGCATTCTAAAAATAATTGCTTGGAAGATTGATCCATTTGTATTTTTAGGTGTTATATGTTTTCCACTTGAATTGAGTAACTTATTTTTATTTGGAAAGAAATTGGACCTGTAAAATCTGATTTTAATATTTCCTTAAAGTATGAAATGTATGTACCTGTGATTTATTTCTTGATAAACTGGAATCTTACATATGTTTACTCAGCAATAAATCTCAGTAAGTTCTTTACTTTTAAGGTGTGTGCTGAAAACCTTCAACTGCTTTAAGTAAATTGCTCCTATTAAATTATTGTTTTAACACTGAGATAATAGGTTTCAGAGAATAAAGGGGTCAAAGTAGTCTAGTTTATAACAATGCAGTTATAAAATTTCTTTAGGACATAATTCATATTCTGCCCCCTTTGAAATACATATTCACAATATGGTATAATATAATACTCTCTTTTCCCTAGTAACCAAATTCTCTGATAGAGATTCAATACAACTAGACAGCTTAAAAAAAATAGCTTGGCTTTTGCCCTTCACCTAAGACGACATACCAGGTTGACGACATTTCAGGATAACTGCTTGGCAGCCATTTTAGATACAGACTATGCTGAGACCACACTGGCTGCCAAAAATTGCAGACGCTCTGTGCCAAAATACTCTTGGCAGTAGAGATAAACTTGTAGAGATACACAGTCCAGAAATATCTTATAATTACAAAGCACAGGGGGCAGAATGTTTTTACAATACAGCTGTGCTAATGTAAACATTTAATTTGGCAGTCTTCTCCACCCACTTTTCAATTAACTGGGTTTATGTAGATACTTTAGGTCTGTAATAAACTTTATTGCTACTTCTTGTGGTGTATAGTTTATGAAACACAAATTTGAAGGCGAGTGGATGGGTGGGGGCTTCCTCTCTGTTTTGCAAAGCAGGTTGAGCACTTTATGCTGCCATAAAGGAGAAATTGTGGTGACTGTTTGAAAATGCTGCAAGACCTGGAATTATTAAACGGTTTTGTTCTAAAAAAACTTACTGACAATTGCATCTGTTTGGTTTCTTCAAAAGACAATAAGCGTGCATTATTATTAGAAGATGAGATCACAAAAGAATGGTTGTTTTGAAAGTTGTTAAAATGTAGTATTCTCAGTACTGCATATTGCTATTATAGTGTTACATTCTTTAATAATAGTTCTTTCTATAATTCTCTGATCCCTCTGATAATCTAAAAGAGAGATACTTTTTTAAATAGAAAATTATTCTTGAATTAGGTCTAATGGTAACATTTAATACTACTATTTTTTCTGAAAAAAATTAAATTCATATACGTGGAACAATTTTTATTTCTTAATGAACTCGTTGCTTTTATTTCTTTATTTGATAAATTTATATGCCTGCGAATAGAGTTCATTAAAAACATACACAAGTATTTGTTTAGCAAAATGGTCCTCACACTTACAACTGTCATAGCATCTCTGCAGTCACATGATTGTGATTTGGGTACTTGGGATGTGGAATATGTTTACAACATTTGCGGTGTCCCGAGCACTCCATGATCCAAATGGAGTCTCATGTAATCTGTAGGACAGTACTCCTGAAAGCTACAGTCTCATATATTGGCTATATATTAGCTACAGATAGTTCTTCAACTTATGACCACAATTGGGATGGTTATTTCTGTCAGTAAGTGATGCAGTCATAATGTGCAATGACCTGTGACTGTGTTGCTTAGCAATGACAATCCCAGCAATCCTGATTGCCATTGTAACTCCAGACATTTGAGTTGTTAAGTGGGAAGCAGAGGAAGACCAGGATAAGGAGTTTGGGAGTGCTGCAGAGGGATGAGAAGGCCCAATGCAGGCTGCATGCAAGTTGGGAGGGTGCTGCAGTGCATTGTGAACTCAGGCTGGAGAAAATGTATAGGGTTCATGGGTGCAAGTGCAGAGGGGTCAGAGAAAAAATATGCTGAAGCTCAGGGCTTATTGGTGCACTGTAGATCTGAGGCTCATGTGAGCCACACTATGAAGTCCAGTTCCATCCCAATACAATAGCAAGCATGGAAAAGGACTTCTTGGCACACCACAGCTCTGGGACTGCAATAAGCCCATCAGCTGCAGCACACAACCCAGCCCTATATGGGGCAGAGGGACTTCTTGATACCCCGTGAAGTTGCAGCCAGCCCAGCAGAGTCCCAGCTGCTGTCATCTTTCCCACTTGCACAGCAAGACCCTTGCCAACCTAGCCTCTGCCACCCTAGCTGACTCTTATTAGTTTCTTGCACTTGTTACTGATGAGGTGTGCCTGACTTGGTTCTTTGCGAGACAGCTGGTGACTGTGTGAAGCCATTTTTCTCAGGTCGCAAGACTGCCATGCACAACCTAGGAAGAAAATCTTGTGTGTCCAGCATATGCCTATAAATGCCAGGTTGTGCATGCTTGGATGGAGGCAGGAGAAAAAAGACAGCGAAGATTAACTAGAACATCAGGAGTTATGGAGTGCAGTGGGCCAAAAGGGCATACACTGACAGAAAACTAGGCAGGTGAAGTGCCCCTGTGATCATAAGTGCAGGCAGGTTTCCAAGCGCCCAAATTTTGATCACAAGACTGGGGACACTGCAACAACTATATCTTCATACTAGGTCCCTTCATTCAGAGCCACCATAACTTTGAACAATTGCTAAACAAGTACTGCCTGTATACGATATTTTTAATCTTTTGGTCATTTGAAATTTGTTGATTGTCTACCCATATTTTATTACCAGTAGGGATTCTTTTCCCTTGAAGTTATAGTAAACAACATGAAAGTCACAATTTCTTTCATAACAATAGCCATTCCACCACTCATAGTGGATACATTTTGAGGGGAAAAACCTCCCCTCTGTTCTAGGATCTTAGTTATACACATCCTGTCAGTTTTCTCAAGATTCTGGATGAGTTATTAACATGTTCACAATTACTGGAATCCAGATCCATCGAGGATCTTCTAAGCCAGCATTGAGAATTGAGCAGCATTCCACTAGAAAGTGTAAGAGGCACTAAGTCCATCTTTCCAAAGAATGTCCTCACCCAGTGCCTCTTACTGTATTTTCCATAACAGATATGCCTGCCCCAATACCTTCTCCCTTCCATCCTTCCCTCAGAATCCCAAATTCAAAAGTCTGAACCGTACAATTTTACAGATTCCAATTGCCTTCATGTTGGGCATCTCCAAGCTGCTTCTGCTTGAGACTGACAGCCTTCGAATCTACCCTATTTCCCTGAAAATAAGACATCCCCTGATAATAAGCCCAATTGGGCTTTTGAGCGCATGTGCTAAAATAAGCCTCACCCCGAAAATAAGCCCTCCCAGAAAATATTTAAACACAGAGCTGGAAATCAAGTAAGATGGCAAGAGGAGCCCCAATTTGCTCCACGCGCCCCAAAATAATAAAACCTCCCTGAAAATAAGGCCAGGAAAACACGGTATTAAGCTATTCACCACTTACTTCTTACTTACCCACCCCCCCACATGTTAAAAACAATTCAGAAACTAAAAAGTAATACATCACATTTTATGGCCATCTTATGTTTATTGTAGTGAATGTGCAGTTCCATAAATGTGTATGTGCTTATACTTTGCAGCACAGATTCAGATAAATTAAAAAGTTTTATAGAAAGAATGAAATTATATATCCTGCTCTGGCTTTCAGCCATATCTATAGAAATCTGTTCTTTACTCTAATGGAAGAATGAGGAACTATGTGTGGAAACGGATACTGAATGCTAAATTACAGCTTTGCTTTGCAGTTGTGCATAAAGTTCTTTAAAAGGTTTTGGGCAGAATGGACAGTGACTTAATTTTGCAGCTTCTTAAATCTTTTCTTTTAAAAACTTTCAAAGTAGTCTATATCCTAATCTAATTCTGTATTACTTTATATATAGTTTTGTTAAAATAGCTTTTACCTATTGTGATAGAAGGGGATTTTAGGCATCTGTTATACGTTCTTGTTTTTCATGAATCCCAAATAATGAATACTTCTTCCATTTCTGAAGATAACATTGTACTTATTTATATTCTTAGAAATAGTACAAGTAATTGTCAATTTACAACTATAATTGGGACCAGAATTTCTATTGCTAAGCAAGTTGTTCGTTAAGTGAGACACTTTTACAAGTTTTTTTTTTGGCCATGGTTATTAAATGAATCATGTAGTTGCTAAATGAATCAGGCTTCCTCCCATAAACTTTGCTTGTCGGAAGCCAGCAGGGAAAGTTACATATGGTGATCACGTGACCTTGGGATGCTACAACTGTTGTAAATACATGCTGGTTGCCAAGCACCTGAATTTTGCTCATGTGATTAGGTGGGGTTTGCTATGATGGTTGTTAAGTGCAGGAACTGGCTATAAACCACTTTTTTTCAGTGCTGTGTAAACTTCAAACAAATGCTAAATGAATGGTTGTAAGTCAAGGATTCCCTGTAAAATTTGTTATAGTGTTAGCAGTCAAAAGAGTGCCAGTAAAGTACAGACAATATATTGAAACAATGTATGCACATAGCTAAATAAGAATGTCATAGGTTGTCAGTGAAATCAGTTGAGAGGAGGTGAACATTAAAAGGAAAATGGGATATTTGAAAGTTTAAATAGAAAACTGCCTCTTTTTTCTTGTAGGTAGACGGTGAGCTCAATTGTAGATTGACAAAATCAGATAGTTTTGCTCTAACACATTTCAAAGTTCCATTATCTTGGTCACACAAATAAAAAAGTTTCCCATTCAGGTCTTCACAAGTGAAAATCTATCACTCTGTGGTCATAACTATACTCAATTAGTTCTGATTTGTTCCATTAGCAGAAATACCATTTTTGAAAGTAGTATAAACTTAGTAAGATAGATCTTCTCCTATACAGGATTAATTGGATGGTGGTTATGATGCCAAGATTATAATGAAGTCAGTAAGAAAGTTTTCTTGAGCTCTGTAACCAGACAAAGAAAAAAGCAGAATATTTTATTATTTTCAAATTGTTTGTGTGGGTAGAATTTGAGATAATTTGTGATAATTCTAGAATAAAGACAGATAAAGACAAAATGTCTGTGCACATCGCAATATATCCAGAGCATAGATTTATCAAACAAAAATTCAGAATAATATTCTTTGAAAATTTAGGTGTTTAAGTGTATGGTGTCTCTGCTTTGATTTGGTTAGTGATACAGTCACTTAAGCAAAGTGAGGTTGCAGTTTTATAGGAGAAAAGCAAACAGTTCATAATTAGTGTGGAATACTGAATTAGGAAAAATATATTTGTTTCAATATGTCAAATAGCAGGTAGTAAAACTACAAGGCTAGATTGAGGGTGATTATTTATTTATTTATTTGTTTATTTATACATACAAATAAATTATATAAATCAAAGCTGCTGTATTTTAACTTGACGCAGTAAAATTCTTATTTACCAACTTACAGTGCAAACATCACAAATAAGAAAAGAATACAGAACCAGTATTTGTTCTTATATTTTGACTTTTCTGTACATAACAGACATTTTATGATTCTTTTTTACCAAAGCAGTAATTATGTAGCTCAATCAGGCTAGATAGTAAGACACTTTTATGGCCAAAGAGATCTTGTTTCAAAAATGTATTTTAAATGCTGATAGTTGCTCTATTGAAAATGAAATATGATCTATACTTAAGAGAACTATATTAATTGAAAAATGAAGCTAGACATGCAGTTTGAAAAAAAAAATTACCGTCCTTTACACTGTCTAGAGCAGGGATGTCAAATTCGATTGCGTTACATCGATTGTGATGTATCATGACTTTTTTTGCCCTTGCAGAGCCGGGGTGGACATGGCCTCCATAAGCTGTATCAGGCCTGTGGGCCGCCAGTTTGACAGGCCTGGTATAGAGGAATGCATGTTTAAGAATACATGGAACATTATTTTGAAATAAAAAATATATGCCACTCTCTTCAACATTTCCCAGCAAAACTGTCTATAATTAATTTATCTTTCCCAATTATAAGATTAACATTTATTATTAAACAACATGCAAAATAAACGAGATATATTACTATCACACTGAATTATTGTGACTTTATAATGTACAAAGGCTTAGCACATAAGGTTACAAATAAGCGATATTTGAAATTAAAGATTTGGCTTATGTTACCGGTGTTAAGATGTGAGACTGAAGTACTGTTTATTGCAAATGATATTCCATATTTCCTGACAGCTAATAGTAAGATGATGCAATGTTCTTCTTTTTAAAAATTACTTCAGTGAGGCTGAATAAAGCTTTCTGCAGTGCACTAGCATAGGTTTAAGCAGATTAAAGATTGGCATAGAATTCAGTTTTATCAGGCATTTAGTATTTAAGATGTACAATTCATCAGTCTTTTTCTTGGCAATTATATGGGCTTCCCCCACAGTTTTTGGTTTGGCAGAGAGATAGTTGGTTCACCCTGTTGCAGAATTGCTTGCCAAGGAGACGTGGCCAGCTTTTGCTTCCTGTCTTCCTCTTTGTCCCAGGCTCGCCTTTGCTAAAACTGCCAAGTCATAAATGCCAAAAGCTTCTTCCAGAAAGGTCAAACTACTAGTTTAGAACCACCTGTGCCAATTTTTTATAGTTCTTTTTATCTTTCTCTGTTTTGTGTAATGAAAAAGTAGTTGCCAGAACAGTATCTGGGACTTTTTGGATAGTGTTTATAGGCTGCACCACTGCCAACTATTTGAGCTTAGTCAGCATAAGGTGTCTGAAGTGTAATTCTATTTATAACCATGCCACACTCAGAAGAACTTAAAATATATCCGGTTTATCTTGTGCTTTCCCTTGAATTCAGTCATGTACATGTTAAGGTTGTCTGTTCTCGCTGCAAAAGTCTGAAAAAATAATAACATGACATAAGACCATTTTTTTCAGTGTGGTGATTTACAGCAAAGGTCCTTATATGTCATTCCAGATAATGCAGATATCTAGGTATGTGTTGTTTTCTATGATTTTTACTATCACCAAAGTTTCTTTGCAGTAAAGGATAAAACCATAAAACTAAAGGTTATATTTTTAAAATTAAAACAATTAACCATTAGAAACTGGCTTAAGGAGACCTATGTTCAAAGATTTTATAAAATTAGCTACAGAGAAACCTTGACCCCATTATTAGCATGAGATAAGCCTGAAGCAATTGTTGATTAACTGTAAGCAGGAATTCATGCAGAACATGAGTGGGCAGTGTTTTCCAGGTAGGAGACTGGAGGTGAGGCTTATGATTAGATGGTGAGTTGTAAGATGATGTTAACAGAATAGGCAGGGCCAAAAATACTGACTTTCTGTTTTATCTTTTGAGGAACATTCTAGACATTCTAAGAGAGTTTCTCTACAAAGAAGTCTAGATCCCTGGAACTTCTGCTCCATAGTGGGCTCTTTGAGGAAAATAAGTGGTGGGAGCGACTTACTAGAGTGACTTGTGACATTAACTGCCGGACATTCCCAGTGCTTCATATAGTTATTAAAAATTCCTGTAAGCAGAACAATCCTGAGGCCTGCTGTATAATAATGGCAACTATACAGTTCAAAATTATTGAGAAGAATTGCTTTGGAATGTGAACGCAGTGCCTGTTTGTGAATTATTCAAACTCAGGTTGCATGGCTGCTGTGGGGACACACGATGAGACTGCAAGGCATGTTCCATAGCACCTCTGAAGCATTGCATGGGCATAATAGTTTCCATTTTAGGGACCACCTGCCTCTAACAATACTATCTGAGAACTTTCTACATGGATCACACCTCAGGATCATCTATCTGGCTTACTAAAGCAATTTCATAGCCCTCTTTGAATGCAGTTTTAATTGGATTCAAAATACCTACAAATAGGTCAATACAATTTCAGCTGCTGAGAGTCCTGAAAGAAGCAGATGCCATTGCCTTTTAATCTGAAAATATATAGGTTAGCAAATGTGTTATCTTTTCTTGATGGTTGAATAAGGTAAACAGTCTTTTTGTATAAGAAGCATTTGTGTTCAAAATAAGAGATGCATTAGAAGTAATTTGCTTTAAGAGCTTAGTGGTTTCTTTTCTTTTGTTTTAAAGGGAGTAAATGTGGCAGACTCCAGTCAGTTCCAAGACTTAAATGATTGATTAGTATTATGTGAATGAGTCTTTGAATTCTCATATTCCTTTCTCAGGCTCTGGAAGAGTTGTAAGGAGAATACATAAATTGTGATAGAAATTAGTTTCATTTAAACTGGATTTGTATAAATTTATTGGAATAGGGTAGATCAGGAAGTTATCGTTTCATTTATTTTAGGTAGTAATTGTTTAAATCTGTTGCCCTTATCAACATAAAACCAAAATAATTTAAAATAATGGTTGTACAGCTACATTGGGATAAGTGAACTTGTGAGCCTAAGAGTTAGCAAGGATCTCTAGTCCAGCATTATGTTAAGATTTTAAAAGAGATTTGAACTACATTAAATTTATACTATGCTGTTCAAACTGGTCTGTTTTGATCATTTTTGAAATACTTTGAACCGATTTAGCATTTCAAATTACTAGTCCCCAAAGAAACATTTTGAACATGAAAGAATTAGAATTTGAAACATTTTGTAATTTACCACATTTAATTTTTGCCGCTAGTAAGCACATATACTATTCTATAGGGTTTCTTCTGTCACCTTTGATTCTTGTAAGAACTGAAATAAAAAGTGAATAACGTGAGTACAATTACAAGTATTCCTAAGTAACATCAACTTTAATGGATGGAATAGAAATACAATTGTATGTTTTCTCTAATCAGATTCTTTATTCTGTCTGAGACTTGAGTTATACTGGCTGGGGCTGGGCATTCTGAGAATGCAATTCCAGCAGTTCTGGAGAATGTACGTTTTAGGGAAGTTATGTTGTTTCAGGAAGTGTCGGTAGGCTTGTATATTTATTAACAGGAAAGACATAGTTTTTCTTAGTACACATACTGTGGTTATCAGAACTGTGCAAAGCTTCCAAGGTGTCCTTTACTTTGAAGATTCAGTCAAAGAATCCTTTCAAAACTGCTTTACAAAGCAAAGCCCCTTTAAAAGCAAAATGAAAACACTGGATTTCTTTATTTTCTGTTGCTCTGAAGCCTTTTCTTGAATTTCTAGTAGCTGGAAGTATAGCCTCAGAGCAACACACTGTCTTCAGGGAAAATTGCATTGCTTCTTGGTATAGTGCCTAGTGAAGCCTTGGATAGCCTCCACGTGTGGTCCCATTATTTATTTATTCAGTTTTGCTCTTGCATTTTCCCTAACTCGAGAACTGTACTCAAAACAGCTGACAAAATTTAAAAATCAAAGCACAGAATGAAAAGCTTAACATAAATTAAAATGGTAAAATTAATGAACAATATAAAGTATAAAGACAGTATAAAGGCAGAGAAAGTGGACGCTAAAGATGATTCCTTCACAAGCATAATTTGGGAGTGATGTAGAATAGTCACCATGGCTGGCTGAGGAATTCTGGGGCTTAAAGTTCACACATTTTAAAGTCACCAAGTTTAAGAAACACTAATGTAGAAGAAGGTTATCCTTTGCATGTCAGTTAAAGGACCTCTAATAGCAAGTCCATCTTTGGACAGCCTCTCTGCACTGCCTAAAGCCATTTGGAGTCTTTTTAACACTGATATTTTAATTGTCTCTAGTAAGCAGTGGCATTCAGTTCAGATATTTTGGTGCAACTTTGATACCACTAACTTGTATTGATTGTCAATACTCCTCCATCCTGGTGCTACTTGACCTCTTAGCGGCTTTTGATACCATTGACCATGGTATCCTAATGCAGCGACTCGGGGGGTTGGGAGTCGGAGGCACTGTTTTGCAGTGGTTCTCCTCCTACCTCTCGGGTCACTCGCAGTTTGTATGGGCAGGGGGACAGAGGTCGACCCCGAGGCCTCTCGCTTGCGGGGTTCCTCAGGGGTCGGTTCTCTCCCCTCTGCTCTTTAACATCTATATGAAGCCGCTGGGTGAGATCATTCGTGGTTTTGG
>JANHFM010002722.1:111493-129088 GCA_032468115.1 Grayia smithii | reverse complement strand
GCAATGGCCCACATCTAATGAAAATCAGAGTCTACAGCGCCTACTTGGAAATAGGACCTATTAGACTTGCCTGGAGATGGATAGAGGTTCCTAAATATGTGTTTTCCGATGGTCTTAGGCTCCCCTGTGAAAGGGTCTTTTGACCTCCCCAAAGGGGTCCCGACCCACAGGTTGAGAACCACTGCTCAAGGGCAATGAAATCTGTCCTTCCTCTCCTACACTTCCCCCTGCATCTACATACATAGTTCCAAATTTGAGTATTCAAGGGGTCCACTTTACAGGTAGTCCTCAACTTACAACAGTTCCTTTAGTCACCATTCAAAGTTACAATGGCACTGAAAAAAAATGACCTATGACTCTTTTTCACACTTATGACCATTGCAGCCTTCCCATGGTCATGTGATTTACACTCTGATGCTTGACAACTGGTTCATATTTATGACGGTCGCAGTGTCCCGGGATCCTGTGATCCTCTTTTGCGACTTTCTGACAAGCAAAGTCAATGGGGAAGCCAGATTCACTTAACCGTGTTATTATCTTAACAATTGCAATGATTCGCTTAACAAATGTGGCAAGAAAAGTCATAAAATGGGGCAAAACTCACTTAACAATGTTCTCCCTTAGCAACATACATTTTGGGCTCAATTGTGGCTGTTAGTCAAGGACTACCTGTATTGGGAAAAGATGTTCTGCCAGCAAACACAGCTTAGGACTTCTGAACTGAACACAATTATGAAATAACCTTTCTAATAAAACAGCAATCTTCATGTGCATTCACCATATGCCGTATTTATCATTGTTAACATTTCAAAGATTCATACAGGTGGTTCTTGCATGAACCCCAAGTCCCTGATCAGGTGGTTTAATTCTGGCCAAATTATGAGATGATCGTAACAGACGGGGAAGCTAGAGGAACCCTTCTTAGCTTTTACACTTCTGAAGGAAGAAAAACAATTACTACCAACCTGCCTTCCATTGAGGACCTGTATACTGCACAAATCAAAAAGAGGGCTGTGAAAATGTATGGACCCCTCGCATCCTGGTCATAAATTGTTTCAATTCCTACCCTCAAAATGATGCTGTAGACACTGCACATCAGAACTAGACACAAGGACAATTTTTCCCCAAACACCATCACTCTGCTAAACAACTCCCTGAACACTGTCAAACTATTCACTAAGGCTGCATTACTGTTACTATTAGTCTTCTCATCGTTCCTATCACCCATCTCCTATCACTTAGGACTACATGAATATAACTTTGTTGCTTGTATCCTTACGATTTATATTGTTTCCTAGTATGATTTGATTGCTTATTTGTGCCCTGTGTTAAGTGTTGTACCTTATGATTCTTGACGAATGTATCTTGTCTTTTTATGCACACTGAGAGCATATGCACCAAAGACAAATTCCTTGTGTGTCTAATCACACTTGGCCAATATAGAATTCTATTCAAGAAAAAAGAAACTGCAAAGGTCCTCTTTTCTGCTCACATTCTTTTGATGTATGTCATCTTTTTGCTACGTAGGCAGAAAGGCTTACTAACATCGACGTTGGTCCTCAGGGGTTGCCTTTGTAAATCAGGCCAACCGGCGCTGCACCGCGAGGAAAACGCTCCGCATTCAAGCCGCAGACCAATTCAGGTATAGGTGTATATATAGGCGACCAGTAGGCGGCAGCAAAGGGAGCCCTCGCCGCTGCCATCTCGCGGTCAGGCGCTTACTTGCAGACAGAGGCGCCCCATACTAAAACTCGGAACTAATCGCCGGGCTGGGTCTGCATGTCCCGCGAGGGCAAAACGTACGAGTGGGCGGGTGCAGGGTGGCGGCCATTCGGCCACAAACTCTCGTGGAAGGCCCTGCAGACTAAACCCTAACCCTAAATCCTACTCGCGCGTCCGCTCTCGGCTACCCAAAGGCAGGCTCTGCCTCCACCACTGACGCTCCCCCCCCCGCCCCCCCACTCCGGCAGCCCGTCCGGCTCGCAGCCGGTCCACTCACCAGCAGTCTAGGCCTCTGGGCTCCCGCCCGCCTCTTCTCTCCCGGAGCTCCGCCTTTCCTCCGCCCGGTAACCCAGCTCCGGCGCCCTCTAGCGCGGAAGGAGAGCCGCTTGCCTGGTTGCTATTTTAACAGGTGCTATTGGGAAGGGAGGGAGGTAGAGAAGGAAGGAAGGAAGAGAAAGAAGGAAGGAGGAGAGGGAGGGAGGGAGAGGAGGAAGGAGGAGAGGGAAGGAAGGAAGAGAGGAAGGAAGGGAGGGAGAGAGAGAAGGAAGGAAGGAAGGAAGGAGGGGAGGGAGGGAGGAAAGAAGGAAGAAAGAGAAGGAAGGAGGAGGAGGGAGGAAGGAAGGGAGGGAAGAAGGAAGGGAGGTAGAGAAGGAAGGAGGGAGGAAGGAAGGGAAGGAAGGAAGAAGGAAGGAGGAGAGGGAGGGAGGGAAAGAAGGAAGGAGGAAGGAGAGGGAGAAAGGAAGGAAGAGGTGAGGGAGGAAGGGAAGGAAGGAAGAGAAGGAAGGAGGAGATGAAAGGAGGAAAGAAGGGAAGGAAGGAAGGGAAGGAACAGGAAGGAAGGAAAAGATGGTAAAGTAGCATGCCAAGGAAAAGGGAGCTAAAGAGCATGGCTTCCCTGGTTCTTGTCAAGCACCATGTTTTTAAGGCATCTTAGAGCTAAAAAAGAGTGGGATGGGACAGGATGCTGGGTCGTTGTAGGATTTACAGAGCCTCCCATTCTTTTTATATTCTAATATCAAATGCAGTGGTGAAATCCAATTTTTTTTACTACCGGTTCTGTGGGTGTGGCTTGGTGGGTATGGTGTGGCTTGGTGGGCGTGGCAGAGGAAGGATACTGCAAAATCCCCATTCTCTCCCCACTCCTGGAGGAAGGATATTGCAAAATCTTCATTCCCACCGCACTCTGGGACTAGCCAGAAGTGGTATTTGCTGGTTTTCCGAGCTGCTCAAAATTTCCGCTACCGGTACTCCAGAACCTGTCAGAACCTACTGGATTTCACCCCTGATCAAATGCCCAGAGTGACAATGTTATAGTGTGTCACAGTAAAACACTAAGGGGACTTTGGAGGCTTTTTTAAAATTGCAAGATTTATTTACTGCGCAAACGCAGGAGAGGACTTTTCCACTCAGTTTCTGTGGCTAAAACAAGACTACCAAAATGATGTTTACGTGAGCCACTATTGCTACAAACGGCTAACTGTGTAAATGGCAATTTTGCTCAGAAGCATCACATACGGGACTTATTCATAGTGTTGGGTGGCACTAGTTAGAATATTAATCTACCACTTAAGGGCAAGTGTCTGTGAATTCTATGATAAATTGATTCCCAGTGGTGCCTTTTATAGACGAGTAAGCTTTCCATTGAAAATAAACAAAATGTAGCACTTTGCATGGTCCCCCCCCCCAAAAAAACCTTATTTGTTGCTACTTCATCCTTAAAATAGAAATGATCCATCACAGACCTCTTGTGAGGCCAGCAAAATCAGATGAATATGTGTGAATATGGCTCTTACCAAAAATGGTAAGATGTTATTTTACTAAACTGAAGTTCCATCTTTGGGGGGTAGGATTTGTTCTTACATTTAAGACAAGGCCATGTACAGGAACACTTCTAGAAAAGAGAAGCAGTGGCCTTGAAGGACTGGAAGAAATGCCTACCAAAGCAATGGAATGATTGGATAAAATGAGCCTGAGCTGGGGCCAAGAAAAAGTACCTTGATAAAAGTCTCAGACAAGTCTCTCCCTAACTCACATGAACCTGGGAGGAGGAAGTGTACTCTAGACTTGCAAAATTACGGTATTAAACTTGACAGTAAAAATAGTATTGATCTATATGGCAAGGGTTTCCTAGTCAGGTTTATCTTGTAGGACTAGCAATGTTATAAAATGCCCTTTGTTTCAAACAGAACAGTCCAGTGAAATGGTAACTATCTTCCACCATTGACTCCTGACATTCGCTTCAGATTTGAAGCTGAATGAATGCTTATCTAATCTGAATTTAAAACCTGATTTGACATTTACTGAAGTTTATACTTCTCTATGTTATGTTATGACTATTAAATAATTGAATGGCAGACTGCTCAGCCATATTTTAGCTTAATGTCTTAAGCAAAGCCCATCTATGTAATTAATAATTTGTCCAAATTTGTGTGTGTGTGTGTGTGTGTGTGTGTGTGTGTGTATTCAAGTCAGTATTGACATTTGGCTCTGGTGCAGTGGTGGGTTGCTATCAGTTTGCCCCGGTTCAGGTGAACTGGTAGTGGCAGTGGCGGGAGGCTCTGCCCACCCACCCGGACATAATCAATATTCTCTGCGCATGCACATAAGCGGTGTGTGAGGAAGCGAGCGAGCACGAACTGGTAGCAAAGCTAAGTGAAACCTACCCCTGCTCTGGTTAGTACCTTGAATAGCCCCTGCAGTTTTCTTGGCAAGATTTTAGAAGTGGTTTGCTATTGCCTGTTTCCTAAGACTGAAAGAGAATGACTGGCCCAAGGTCTCCCAGCTAGTTTCATACAACTAGAACTGTCTCCTGTTTCTCATCAGACACTTTAATCTCTAGGCCAGATAGGGGCCCCAAACTTGTATTACCATGGTGAAATTAACTAAAGATATAGTTAAATGTGATAGATGTGCTCTGCAGAGAATCTCCTGCAATTTTATCTTAGGAAATGAACAAGTATACAATGGATTTTTGATACTTGTCAATTAAAAGCCTACAAATAAGATACAGTGCTGCAGGAATAGAATGAGATTTTCTGTATACTCTAACTCAGATATAGGTACTCATTTAACATATATATGTTAAGAGCATGGGTGTCAAACTTGCACCATCACGTTGCCTTCACGTGATGTTTCATGACGTTTTTCCCATTCGTGGAGCTGGGATGGGTGTTGCCTCTGCGTGACACATTTGGCCTGTGTGTCGCCAGTTTGACACCCCTGAATTAAAGTAATCACAATTGGGACTCACAACTTGGACATTAAGCAAGGCAGTTGCTAAGTGAAACCATGACTCTGCTTAAATCTTACTTCAGCTTTCCTTTATAGATCTGCAAAAAGTTAATGAGGACTGTTTGCAAAATTAATTTTTTTAAATCGCTGTTGTAACTTCCAACAGACACAATATAAGATACACTAAACAAGGGCTACCAGATTCATAGATGCCTGTTAAGGCTCTTTCATCTGCAGAATCACTAGGGTGGAAGCAGAGAGGTAGAGATTTCTGTATCTTTTGGTTGCCATCAAGTAGTTATTTGCACTTTGTAATCTAGACCTGGTAGCCCAATTGTTTATTTAAGGGGAGATGTTTTTCCACCATAGTCATCAACTAAAAATTCAGAAGAAGAAAAAGCTATTAAGTTGATGTTTCGCACATTGTTTATAGTACCAAATGTGGCTTCCCTTTGAAATGTTAGATGGCTGCAAGAAATTACTGGGTACTGTGGAAGAATAATCCCAAACTAAATTCTGAGAAAAAGCAAAAAAAAAATCAGGTCTTTATTTTTAAAAACAGAAATTGAGTAAATCTACAATTGTCGTTTTTTAATCTCTTTGGAACATGATTAAAAGCCAGTATAAAAAAATGACAAAAATAAATGCTTTCAAAATTATTACTTGGTAAGATTTCAAAATTCCGCATGTACAAACTTGATAATATTATAGTAGACTAATGAATGAGATATTATTGCATTGTTTGGAACTACTTTTTTTTAGCATGCTATTCTGTTTCCCCAAAAATAAGACATCCCCTGATATAATAAGCCCAGTCGGGCTTTTGAGTGCATGAGCTAAAGTAAGCCTCCCCCTGAAAATAAGCCCTCCCCAAAAATATTTAAACGCAGAGTTGGAAATCAGGTAAGAAGAGTCCCATCTTGCTCCACACGCCACAAAATAGTAAGACCTCCCTGAAAATAAGGCCAAGCACTTATTTCGGAGTTCAAAGAAATATAAGACAGGGTTTTATTTTCGGGGAAACACAGTATACTGACTGCAGGCCACATCATAAACTTCTTTTGTCTTCTGAATTGCAGGTTTTGAAAGTAGGGACAATGGGATCCTTAAAGATGTTTTGGATACCCAGCTTGTTTCGGGATGTTTTTAGGAACATTGTGACTGCAGTGTCCTTGCTAATTGGATAGATGTGATACTTGAGATCAGTGACACTGATACAATGAGACAACAACATGCAAGAAAACAAAACTCTGCTTCTCCTGCATTAAAATACTGTAGAATCAAACAGTTCTAATAGTACTTATTTTCTTTATAATATGGTTTCCTGGTGAGATTAGAAACATACCTTTCCTTTAATTTTCTCTTTTTTTAATTACAAGTTTTAACAGCACCAGTGTAAGATCTTAACCACTATGATACATCATTTGTATCTTCAATAAACCATTATGAAAAACACATCTATACCTTAACAATTACTAAATGGATAATTTAAAACTTTCCTCCAGGAACAATTTCACTTGATTTAGTAAAATATATCAATCATGTGGCCCAAATCCCAGTGCTGGGAGAGCAGTATGAGAGACTGCTGCATATGAAAAATTAAGATTTCTATTGAGTATGTATGGAATATCCTGTCTATTATAAAGGAAGAATAAATGTCTTCTTCTACTAAATGTTCTTCCTAGCTGCCTCAATCCAGATGTGTTGAGGCTACATTCGATGTCCTGCTATGGACACTATGAAATCTGTAGAGGTAGTAAAACAAACTTTCAACCCAATAATAACTTCAGAATCAGAAGATGTAAATTGAGCAAAACCAGGTAAAACAGAAGTGAAGCACATATTTAGTTAACAATACATCTGGTACACCATCAGAGGTTCCCAGGAGAAATGATAATACAGTACATGAACCTACATTTCCTTTGATCTTACAACCGTAATGTTGGAAAGTTAGGCATTTGAGCAAAATTTGCCACCTTGCTCAGCACAGAAATTAAAGCACCCTGAGACAGATAATTGTGCAATCTGTAACACTTCAGGTAAGAAGCAACCCGATACCTTTGTCACTTTGCTCCATATGATAGGATTAAAAAATAATTGGAATCTGACTTATTCCAGGTCCAAATTATTCCAGGTCCGACTTATTCCAGGTCTTCTTTTATGTAACTCCTTTTCAGAAAGAGTTTTGTAGTCTTCAGAATTTCAGCAAGAAAATTACTTTAGATTCAGCTGACAATGGTGGATCCAAAATACCTTTCCAACTTTGAATCTGAAGACTACAGTTCTTATTTTAGATATTTGAAGACTGTTATATCCCTCACTCTTCTAACATTCTAACAACTCATTCCAGTTTGTCTGCATCCTTTTAAAAGTGTGGGGTTCACACAATATTCAAGAGGATCTGACCAATGCAGAACAAAGTGCAACTATTATTATAATAATAATTCTGTTGATATACTGTAGCTATAACTGCATTTGCCTTTTTAAAGTCATATCATACTGTCTCACATTGTTTATAATAAACTGCTGTGCTGTACCAAGATTTTGAAAGCTTTTATACAGTAGTCATAACAATGCAGGATGGATGGTTGCTTTACTGTGGTGTAGTGATTTTCAGGAGGGTTATGATTATCTTGTTCTTTGCTTCCTTCATTCTGCGTTGCACTGTAAGCCCTATTTATTGACTATTTTCACATTACATCAGTCAGAGACTCTTCTATTGACAGTACTTCATCAGGACTTCCTTTCTATATAACAAACAGACCCTTTTTCATAATTATTTCAAGTATCTATACCTACCAATTTGACAATTTCCTTATTGACAATGTTCACATTTGATTGTATTCAATTTGTTGTTTTTTCCCCCCAACAATTTGTTGTTTTTCTGATTTACCAAGATCTTTTCACATTTTGTTTGTCTTTAAGGTATTAAGTATTCTCCTAAAAATTGTGTTAGTGATGGATTTGAGAAGCATCCCTTATTTCTTCACCCAAATTAATAAAAATGTAGATGTGTACAGTACCCAGGGATAAATTGTGTGGCATCTACATAGTATTTTACTGTAATTTGATGATTGTGATATTTAGATCAACTATATGCGACCTGTACTTCCTAATTTGCTAATCAGAACGTCACGTCAAATGCTTTTTGGAAGTCATGGTTTACATATAGCATTCCCACAATCTACTAAGATACCTCATAAAGTAATGGTCAAGATTAATTAATTATGTGCCATCAAGTCATGGACAGCTCTTAAGAGACCACACAGATAGATTTTCTCCATGACAGTCTTAACGAGGTCCTTCAATGGTGCATTTATTGCTACTGTAACTGAAATGGGTCAAGACTTGATCCTGATACATGTTAATTACATTTAATGAACTACTCCCCCAAATCTTCCCACATATTAATGTTAGATTGACCTGTCCATCATTTGTCAAATTCTCCTTTTCTATTTTTGAAGAAAAGGACAACTATCCTTTTCCAATAATCTCAAAGGTAATGTATAATTATTTAGCCAAACCATCAGCAAATTATTTTCAGTATATCCTATTCATCTGCCCTTAAAGATTTAAATAATTTAAATAAGTGTCTCTTGACTATATTTCAAGCAGCCTCAAATTAACTATCCTGCCCCTTCATCCTACTCCTCAAAATTCTCTGCTGAAGAAAATAACTTAAAATAGCTTTGCCTCTTTGTTACCTATTAGGTAAATACATAACTTAACTTCATGAACTTTGGAGAACAAAAACATTTAAAAGTAAATAGACCTGTTCATCTTCACATTAAATTACCCGCTCCCTCCTTTTTAAAGTTCTAGCTTCTAAACATAATCTGGCTATTTAAAATAAACAGATTAAAATATTCCACTTCTAAAAGAAGAGACAGATATCTACTGCAACCTGCTTTCCTGAGTCAGTAAAATTTTGTTTTTCATTGAGTACATATGTTTATCAAAATATTTGCAAGACAATTCATTTTCAACAACCATAAAGTCACAAAAGTGCGTTAACAACTTTAAAGCAGTCCGAAAATATTTTGGCCAACAGTCTTTCATTAAGGACGGATAGAAGAATGTAAGAATTCACTGCCAGTAGCGCTGATGTTGTGAGAAGATATTTTCCTAAGAGATTTCTTAGAAATACAGCAATAGTTCAAAAATAGCAAAATGTTGTTTAAACGTAATGGAGCATAACAAGCAGAATGTACAGTAGAAACAGCAATATTTAAAACAGCATTGCAAATATATCTATTAGGGGTCAGTGAAAATTCTTCCCCCAACCATTTTGCAGTGGGATAGACTAAATTAAGATCCCTTAGTTCAAAGAATCCGAGACATAATCAGACAGTTTTCTTTGCAGTTTTCTTTCTTGTAGTAATTACCCATCCTTCAACAGATACAAACTATCTAAGATTCTCATATAATTCCCCAGTCTTTTTTGGTTAAAAGGCAATCTAATGCACTTTAGAATTGAAGACAAACCTTAAAAGAGATCATATAAAAACAAGGATTAGGTGCAATAGAAAAGAGTTGGAATTTTAACTAAACACATTTATGCAATGAAACATTTAATGAGAACCTGCCCCTTTTTAATAAAAAAATTAAAGTACTGAAATTCACATATTGAAGCACCAAGATTATCATTTACATTTACAGAGAAGTTTTCAAATGCAATTCAAAACATTTATTCTACTTTCTAAATGCCCACTGTCAGTTACAACTGGTTAAGATTGCAGACCGCTTTGAAAAACAAAATTATTTCTTGCTGTTTAACTACCTTCATGATTTTCTTTCTTTTCTTTTTTTGTTGGCCAGGCTGCTTCATTTGGATAGCAGGTGTATTAAAAAATGAAAGCATACTAAGAACCAATCATGCAAGACAGCACAAATCTGTCGCTTTACATAAAAATAGTATCAAATCATTTTCCCCCATGACTTTCAAGTTTATTCCAGATCTTATTAATTTAAAGCAAAATTTCATTTCGGACAATCTGTGGCTTGAAATATTTTCCATTGCACAAAGGGACTGGAATAAAGAGACTGACCTAAATCAATAGCAATTCTTAAGCTTAATAATCAAATTATTAAAATTAAAAACAACACATTTAAAAGAAGTGTAGTTGGCAAACTCAACATTCCAGTTAAATTCTGAACTCATGTTAGTAAGATTCAGCCAGATATAAAGTTTAGGTACCAAAATCTGAAGGATAGAAAATAAAGTATGTTTCAACTCCAGTAATTGGAATATTTCAATAATTTAAGGCTGTAATAAATAAAATTGATTGGTTGAATTTAATAACTCTTTTACTTTTTCCAAAAGAAGAAGTGAGAAGATCAAAATAGCATCAGTGATGTTAAGAAGTTAATTATATTTTGCACGATTGGTTATGGCTGTCTCCTCATTCGAAAAGCTTGGTTTACTAAGAGCAGCGGTCAAATTCAACTTGTATCCTAGTGATATTCTAAAGCAAGAAGACTGAATCAGTGCAAAACTGAATTCATTATTTTTATTTATCTTTGATAGAAACAATTGAAAAACCATTTTTACGCTTCAGAGCAAGTCAGCTTATAGTAAAAAAAAGCAGTAATTGCACATGGACAAAACACAAAAAAATATTTAACAAGAAATATGTCATTCCCCAATATTCTGGCTTAAAAGGGTTTTTTAAAATTATTATATTATTTATATTACATTGAATATGGCTTCATTTTATGGAATATTCCAGCAATTCCAACTGCAGTAATGAATAGTGGAATTATGGAACTCATGTAATCTCAAAACGGTCATTCTATTTTGTTTGCTTCAGACCAAGCTTTCCATTTCTATAATAGCCAGTAAGTAACAATAATATTCACAGCACAAGGCTACGTGTGCCTATGCAAAAGGCTCACAAAATTCAAGAGATTGCTTCCAATTGTGACTATCCGATTGAAATATGACTGCTGCTACATCTTCAGAACAGTGACATACAAAGCATGTTGCACCAGAAAAAGTGATATTGTACTTGCAAAATTTTGCAGACGAGAAGATTTGGAAAAAATAGATTTTCATTACTTTGAGGCCTACTTTTAAAATAATCTTTAATGAAGCTGACTCTCTGAATGAGATAAACCCATAAATATAAACTGTTCAGCAGCTCACAGATTAATAAAATAAGATGGAAAATGCTGTTATTAAATTTCAGTTCCAATAATTTATAAGGATGGTATTGTTTTTCAGATGGAGTTCTTTTGCATGGTTTAAGTTCTGTTTGGAAGTGGTTCATTAGAGGAAACCATTCAAATAGAATCACAGAATACTGGGGAACCTACTATAACCGACTTTGGTATTATTGTGCAGATATGTTACTACTGTATATGTTTAACACCAATAATTGCTGGGACCAGGTTGAATTATTTCAATTTCTATTGTGATAAATTAGGACAATTATTGTGTCAAATAGGACAATTAATTTGAATTTTATCAATTTTTTACGTTCTATCTTTATATGGAAGTTGCATATATTTCACTAAATATAATAAATGACAACCCAATATTTGAATTGCATTTTAACATGCTCAGATTAGAATTCCAGACCTTCTCTTTGAAAAGTGTAATAGTACTATCAACACCCAAGATAAAAAGCAGGGTCAGTTTATCCATGCTGAAAGCGTGTGATTCATGTTTTGTTTTGAAAATCTAGCAATAGAACTGAATATATAATTTGAAAGTAAATACAGAACAGCAATGATTATCATTAGAAAGATATTCCAACAATAAGGTTTGCTCTGTCAAAGCATCATATTTGGTATGTCTGAATTATAAAGTTGTAGATTGCATAATGGGATCTTATAGCAAGTGGTTTTTTTACTTTGTTTTCCTTTTCTCTAATTTTTCCTGAAGGCAGACTCGTTGGGGTTATTAAATATTTAACCAAATTCTCAAAGAACATCAGCTAACTGAAATGCATTTTTTAAAAAATTGGCTTCCATTGGCTTTGTCTGTGTTTTCACTAAAAGAAGTAGATCAGGACACAGTCTAGTTCAGTAATAAGAGAGTTCTTCAGTGTGATAAATCTGTCTGTGCTGCAAAGTTAGCTTTCCGAATTAGTAGAGCAATTCTGAATTGTTAAAATGCCAACATTTAGGAGTGGTGATACATTGTATTACATCTGGAAACATGTTGGATGGCGTAGGGGTAAGATAGTATTATTCATACTTTTAAAAAAATACAAAAACTGGAAAGATAGAAATTTCTAACGATTACAAAATTTCAGATAAAAATGTATTGGATAGTGTCCCTTTAATATAATATACATTTTAAATCGGGAAGCAAGTTTAAAATTGCAAATAATCCTTGACAATTTAGAAACAATCCACCAAGACCTGTTGTGCACAACCACCATTTATTTGTGCAGAAATCTGGAACAGTAATTTGAAGCAAACCGATAATGCCCAGCAGGCCACTTAGCAGATTCTTCCCCAAACAGTCAAGAAAGTGGAATTCTTGGGCACAATTCATTGTTGCCTTGCAAGTATTTCCACTTTAAGGAAATTGTGCAAACTGGTTTTTCAATGCTTCCAGAGATAAACATTATGCCTCACATTTCCAAAAGTTCACATGGCACCTTTAAGCACTAATTGTATAAGCTAGAATTGTTGTTCATAATAAATGAGAGCTTAGTTACATCCTATCAATAAATTGCCATCAATTTAAAAATAGGCAGTAGAATTTTGTTTCAACATCATGAGTAAAATTTTGAAAACAAATTGGTTTAGAAATTTAAATGTTAACAGTTTTAAAAGACACATGTAGAATTCATCATAATTAAAACATAATTATGTTGAAGCCACAGGACAAACCCAATTTTTAAAACAAACCAGAAGCCAAAACAATTCCCTTATTCTACAAATAACACTAAACAGAAAGAGATGGAACAATATAATTGAGAATTGAACAACTTGGGCTCAGTTCAGATATCATGGCAAATTATGGATTAGTTTGTTAGGAATATGTATTTTAAAACTTATTTTTAGGAGACCAATCAGTGGCTAAATAACCATCATTTGCTCAGCTCAGCCCCTCACTCATACTAAATTAAATCAAGTGCAAAACATTTGTCACAGAATGTTCTGAAGGCCAAGCCATTTAGTTCGTAGTGATCTCTGAACCAAGCCATTCTTTACTGAATCTTTTTGTTTATTTATTCAAGGAAGCAACTTCCTCTAGCGAGTCTTCAGTTTTTGAAAACATTACAGTTCATAGGAAAGATTTACAAACCACGGCCTATCTTTCCCTTGATTTCTGATTCTGGTTTAATACAGGGGTCTCCAACTTTGGCAACTTTAAGACTTGTGGACTTCAACTCCCAGAATTCCTCAGCCAGCTTCTGGGAGTTGAAGTTCACAAGTCTTAAAGCTGCCAAGGTTGGAGACCCCTGGTTTAATGAGAAGGAATTAAAGAAGTCTTGGACCCTTATAAAACTCTATTAATATTAAAGATTTCAAAACATATATAAATAATTATGGGTAGTGTGATTAAATGTTGAGATGAACAGCTCAAGACTGGCAAACATGATGCTAGGATGAGGGGAGGGCTTACATTTCTATATAAAATGTAAAAATATGTATTTGTTAATATCCAATAGCTTAGTTCTTGCAAATATGAAGCACAAGATTCATATTATCTCCTTCCTTCATTAAAAAAGGTTATTTTTAATCAGCAGCATACATATTCCGGTTGGTTTAGTTTGGCTTACAATTATGAATAAATGTTCTGCTTCAATATTCTTGATATTCTGCCCCTTTGTTCCCATGGCAACCTCCTATTTGGTGAGTGCAGGATGAAACCATACAGGTAATCTTACATAGTTAAAGTGCCAACACACCAAACAAGTGGGATCAGAGCAGCAGAAGACAGCACTATTAAATTTGACATTGGTGGCATATTAAACCATGGGTCCATATTCTGAATCATGAAGTCAAACATGCACGGCCTTTGCTAGAAGAGTTGATGCTCATGTAGTCTAGCCACTGAATCTAATGCCCCAACATAAAAAAAAAAGTTGTAGAAATCAATAATTTACATAATTTGAAACATTATTGCTTCAGCAAACAATTCAATCTTGAAATACACTGCAATTGTGTATGACATGAATGTGACTCAACAAAAGTAAAGGTATACACTGATTTTTGTTTACACTCATAGACATAATACTCTCAAAACACAAGGGCTGCAAACAGATACATGGCAGCTTAGTGCCAACATTCTAAACCAGTTTTGAATATTCAAAGCTTGCCTTAGATAACTCACCTAACTTATTTCAGCTTTTTTTTGTTTTTTGTTTTAAATTAAGGCAATGAAATGGCTACAGTTCCTAAAGTTCATTTCAGGGGAAACAAAAATATACACCTTTCTTCTTTCTGAACTTTAGGGCAGCAGCATATAATGTAAAAAGTTGTATTACACAAACATGCAACGCCAGGTTGATGTAAAAAAAAAGCAAAAAAAAAAAAAAAAAAACCCCAAAAAAACACTAAATCCAAGTTAAAAAATATCATTTGGTGGTTTTTTCTTCACTGGGTTACACACAGTTTTCGGACAGGAAAAATAAAGCTTAGAATTGTTTTACAGTTCTGTATGTGTCTAAATCGCACACCAAAAAGGGCTTCTAGCAATAACAAAAAATATTATAGGAGTTTGATTCATCACTACTTGAGGACTTCTGGGACAAGGCACTGATTCTTGTTTTGTTTTTTTGTTTTTTTACTGTGCCCATGTCTATATGCACTTGTGGAATTCTTTTAAACATTTCAGTTTTTCTGTTTTTATTCTGTACAACATAAAAGGTATATGACAGACGGTGGCTAACACATATTAGCAGAAGCTGATTTTAGAGTTGACATCTCCTATTCCACTGCTCAAAACTTCCAGGCTCTCTGAAATTTGAGATGGCTGAAAAAACCCCAGCAACAGGCATTTAAGATTACGTCAGCTTTCAGCATTTTTCAGTGCATTTTGCAAAAAGGGTCTAACTTAGGCATACAGTTCTGGTATTTATTTTACACAGAGAAGACCACCGACATTTGACATAAAGTCTTCTAAACTTTTGAGGAAGGCCATCTTCTGCTTACGGTCCAGCGTAGGCGGAGTGCTGCTTGCAGTAAGTTTGTTGAAAGCATCTGCTAACCGCTGGTAAATTATGGGATCTTGCTGACTTGATAGTAAAGTTTCAACTAATTCAGAATATTCTGCCTGTAAAGAAAATAATCACATTTATATTTCAGAAGAAAATTTATTAGTAAAAATTAACTCTGTGGAATAATATCAAAGGCTTCCTATAGACTGACTTGTTAACAGAATTACATTGTAAGTATATTTCCAATTTTGGATACTAGGAACATTTCTTTAAAGTTAAGAGATAGTGGCTTCCCTCAAGTCATCAAATTAATTCTATCTGACTGTAAGATTCAATTATAGACCTCTACAACCCCTAAACATTATGGAACATGCAAGAGATAATGACATCATAACGTTTCATACCTGATGCAAACATACTAGTGTATAAAATGCTTCTCCTGCTGCAGCTGTCATCTCTGTATTGTGCTTTTGCAGTACCAGCATATCAAAAACCATCTAAAATGTAAAAACAAAACTTTATATCCTGACTTTTTAAGAAAAAAATGTGCTAAGCTGAAAGTGACAACTACTTTGTAGAAGCTTGTGTTTTAAGATGAGGACTAAAAATTAATTTTCAAATGAAATACATAATTGCTGGCAACAATGTGTAAGTTAAAACAGTGTTATCACCATATAACAAACGGAGGGTAAATGGCTGAAGCAGAGACCCCAATCTATCTATTTACTCATGTTAAAAATTTTTAACTTCCTTACTAATATAGCCTACTCCCATGGGCACACAACAATGTATTTTCTGGTGGAAAAACTGGGTATTTTTTAATAGTAGATTCTTTGGGCTTTTCAGTAACCAATAATCTAAGTGTGTAGAAAAGCAAGGTTCATTTTACAAACACTGACATCAAATGTGGTTTTAACCTGAATACTGGCTTGTATCCAAAAAGCTCCTCTGGCAAGAAAAAGTGGTTTCCAATAAGTAATGCGGCATAAGGTTCATTCTCAAAGCTTTTTGAAGGATCACTAAGGCTTCTGCCCCTCAGCCTCTATTTCCTATTTTGCAATATTGTATTTGCCAATACAGCACTGTGCAAATGAACTGAGCTGGAATTCCCAGAATTCTCAGCAGCTAGGTCAAACATGCAGTCCCACCATTGGGGAAAGCTGCCAACACCAACGATATTACACGATGGTGTTGCACTATGCCGAAATCCAAGCCACAATATTAGATAGTAATATATGGAATGATGTCTCTTACCTTAAGAAAGTGTCTTGTTGCTAAAAAGAGGGATGATTCTGATTCCTGTGTTTTTGCACACTGTTCTGCTAATGGTGTTAGAGCTTCTAAGCAGAGCTGGCAAACATCTGAACTCATTCTGATTACTCAAAGTCAAGAAATATATTTATTCCTTTGGTGGGTATTTGGAAATTATACAGTATGTCAGGAAAACCAGTAAACAGAAGTTAAAAACTGCCATTTTCCTATATATTTCAAGCTAAGATTACCACTAAGTGGTTGAAATTGGTTCCTCCTCCGTTATTTCTTCCTAGAAATTGCTCTTATTGCATTTCTATGTTTAAATCAAATGTAACTAAGGAAAGTAAAGAGGGAAATTTTGAAACAAATAATCAAGTGTAGAGGGCCACAACAGCTTGCAGCAAATGAACGAGAAGCACAGAATATCTAAATATTTTTACATTAAAATGTTATTGAATCTAGAAACTATAAGGACAACAGATTTCATCCCTGCAAAATTATAAAAGTAGTTTTATTTTTCCTATCGGGAATTCTCATAATATTTTAAATGCTAAAATACTCTAGCAACAGGCTTTAACAATCTGGTATCCATGTATTCTGGTTCTTACTGGTAACAGGATAGGAAAGTTGCAATAAATGAATAACTGCTTCTCATTATAAAGATATGTTACTTCAAGCAAAGAATATGCAGAACCTAATGAAAGATTATATTAGATTTTCTGCCAAAATAAAATAAGAAATATGTGTATTCCCTTCACACAAAATAACTTTGATAACCAAAAAACAACACAGTGCAAATGTTCAGGTAAGTAATCAATAACTGAAATTCTTTACATTCTTAAGGTGTATACTTAAAAGGGTATATATCAAGTATACAGTAATGTAATGATTTAAAGAAAGAAAAATAAAGAGATTAACTGAATAAGTCCTTTCCCTGCTCCCCCAAAAGAAGATCTTAAAGGATACGATGTCATCCCCAATTCTAATGAGTACATAAGGCTTTTAAACAAGTCTTCTGGAAGCTGTGGAATTTTCTCAGGAAATATTTCACAAATAAAAGTAATTAGTTTGTAGTACTGATTACATAGCGATGGAAACTATGGAAGGAAAAAGTAAATAAGTTCATGTTAATGAGGCTTCTTAATAATTACATTTAAAGAATACAAAATAATATCAGGCATTCAAAATCAAGGGTTATTAGTTTTATCTGTTTCACAATTTGTAATACATATATAAAAGGTCTTCAAACTTGGCAGCTTTAAGACTT
>JANHFM010002722.1:84245-97369 GCA_032468115.1 Grayia smithii | reverse complement strand
AGCTGAATAGGGGAGCAACACCCATGCCTGGATGATGTCTCCAACCAACGAGAAGGTGCGTGTCAGGTAAGAACCAATGCTCCTTCTTGTTTATTTTTTAATATATATGTCAATCTATCAGCTTCGGCACAAGTTAAATTTTTTGTTAATACTAATTGTTGTGATGGTATTTCTTCGTTTTTCCAAAACTGAGCTATTGCCAATCTTGCTGCAGTTGTAATATGTACAAATATGTACCAGTCTTTACTGGCAATTTTATTGTCTTTTATCTCTAAAAGATATAATTCAGGTTTAAGTGGGAAAATCACACCTGTTATCTGAAATAACCAGTTTTTAATTTTTATCCAGAATTTCTGAATTTTTGGGCAGGTCCACCACTGATGAAAGAACGATCCCTTGGCCACTTTGCACTTCCAGCAGTAATCTGGGAGTGTTGGAAACATCTTAGCCAGTCTAGCAGGTGGTATGTGCCATCTGTATATCATTTTATATAAATTTTCTTTATAATTGGAGGACAAAGTCCTTTTCAAAGTTCCAAACCGTCTGCCATTCTTCTAAGGAGATCGTTCTGCCTATATTCCTCCCCCCGGCGATCATTGAGTCTTTCAGAATTTCCTCTCCCATGAGTCTATATAATAATAAATTATACTGTCAGCCTTTGGTAATAAATTTCATTATTGAACATAATAGAATTGTATCTATCTCTTGATTTTGATTGTATATTCCTAATTCTTTTTTATCACTATTAAATTTTGCTTGAGCTTGGAGGTAGGATCACCAATCTATATCCCACCCTTTCCTTTGCAGTTCTGTTCGAATAATAATGTTTCCCACTTCATCAAGTCTCCGTATGTTAAATTTCTCTTTGTATTGTGGACAGTCGGATAAGTTACTGCTTCAGCTGGTGCTAACCATCTTGGATATTGGGTGTAGAATTGGTCTCTAGTCTTTTTCCATATCTTAAGTAAAGTTCCCCTTATATAATGATTATTAAAATGGTTATCCTTCTTCCCCTTTCTTGACCATAAATATGTATGCCAACCTTGTAGCAGATTGTGTCCCTCAATAATCAATGTACGTTGTCTAGATAGGGTAATCCAGTCTTTTATCCATACCAAGGCTGTAGCCTGGTGGTATAGCTCTCAATTAGGAAGTCCTAAGCCACCTCTTGATTTGTGATCCTGAAGCATCTTTTTTTTATGCAGGGTTTTTTCCCTTGCCAAATGAATTTTAAAATAATTCTATCCAAATTTATAAAAAAATTCTTGTTTAACTTTGCTGGGGCTGTTTGAAATAAAAAAATCCACTTTGGTAAAATATATGACTTAATAGCAGCAATTCGTCCCAATAAAGAAATTTGTTGTTTAGACCATCTGCCAAGTAGATTATTTGTTTCTGTTAATAATTTAATATAATTCAACTCTTTAATGGATGAACATCTACTAGACAGCCAGATTCCTAGGTATTTTATCTTTTTGGCATAATCAATTCCCATCAAATCTTGAACTTCTTCTCTTTGCTTCTTTGTCATATTTTTGGATATCATTTTTGTTTTCTGTTTATTTATTGTTAATCCCGCAACCTCTCCATATTCTTCAATCCTCTGATTTAATTTTGGTCCTGAGGACACAGGATCTTCGACTACAAAAGCCAAATCGTCCGCAAAGCCTTGAACTTTATACTCCTGTCCTCGTAATCTTAAACCTTTTATTTGCTTCTCATTTCTAATAACATTTAAGAGTGGCTCTAACGTTAGTATGAACAGCAGAGGGGAAAGAGGACAACCTTGTCGGGTTCCTTTACAAATCTGAATATTATCTGTTGTTGTTCTGTTTAGCAGTAACCTAGCCGTTTATTGTAAATTGCTTTAACTGCATTAATAAATTTGGGGCCAAAATCCATAATTTGTAGTTGCTGTATAATGAAATTCCAATTGACCTTGTTGAATGCTTTTTGTGCATCTAAGAAAATTATTGTCATTTGTTTATCTGTGTGCTTTTCATAATATTCCAAATAATTCATAATCATCCTAACGTTATCTCTTAGATGCCTATGTGGTAAAAAAACCATTTTGATTTGGTGGATGAAGTGGGAAAGATAAATTTTTAGTCTTTTTGCCAATATCATTGCAAATATTTTATAATCAACATTTAAGAGCAAGATGGGTCTATAGTTGTGAATTTGGGTTAAGTCCGAGTCTGGTTTCGGAATTAATGAGATATGTGTCTCCGTCCATGAATTGGGTATTTTCCCTTTATCAAGGGCATCATTAAATAGCTCGACCATTTGGGGTATCAATAAGTCATTAATTCCTTTATAAAGTTCTCCTGGTAATCCGTCTGGTCCCGGAGTTTTCCCATTAGCCTGACTCTTAATAGCTGTTTCAATTTCTTCTACTGTGATCTGTGCATTTAAAATATTTCTAAATGATTCTGGGACTATATCAAGAGATTGTTTTTGTAAATAATTTCTAATTTTCTCTTCTTCTATATTTTTTCCAGAATAAAGGGAGCTAAAATATTCCTGAACTATCTCTAATTTACTTTCAAGGGTATTTACCATCTTTCCTTCTTTATCTTGAAGAACTTCTATTCTTCTCAGTTCATTTTCTTTTTTCAATTTATAGGTTAACCATTTATCCACTTTATTAGCATGTTCAAAATATATCTGTTTGCTTCTAGTAATTTTATCAGCCAATTCTTTTTGATCCATTAAAGTTATTTTGTGTTTTAGTAATTTAATTTTTTCTTTTAATGAATCATCTTGCGGATTTATTCGACTTTTTTTCTCTTTCTTGCTTTCTCTTCTTGCTTCAAAATTTCCAATCTTCTTGCTTTTTCCTCTTTACTTTTCCTAATTGAATATTTTATTACTACCCCTCTAATTATTGCTTTTGCTGTGTCCCAAAGGTTTTGTAGTGAGGTATCTTGTTTCTTATTTTCCAAGAAAAAATATTGGAGTTCTTTTTGTAACAAATTGATAAAATTAGTTTCTTTCATTAAATTTGCCCTCATAGCCCATCTCGCTCTTTTTTTTGATGTTGGTTTCCAATTCACAATTAGGGGGTGGTGGTCTGCCCAATCATTTGAACCTATATCTACTGATTTAATTTCTTCTCCAATATCTATTGTGGTCTAAAACATATCTATTCGCGACCATGATCTATGTCTGGGGGAGTAATAGGTGAAATCTTTTTCTAAGGGATGGAGATTTCACCAAATATCTTTAAGACCGAATTGATCAGTTAAATCATTCCAAGTTTGAGGAAGTTTTTTTGTACCTTTTTCCATGGTTCATATTACCAATTCCTGCTTGATAGTCTTTTTTGGTAAGTATGACTGCATTGAAATTATATAGACATGTTCATAGTTTAGGTAATCAAGTTTCTCATGTAATTTCTTATAGATTTGATTTGTATTTGGGGCATAAATGTTAGCCAGAAGCGCAATGGTCTTTCCAATTCTAATTTCTAATATTAGGATTCTCCCATCCTCGTCTGCGTATAACTGTTTTGAGATTAAATTGTTTCTATCGTATACTACCACTCCTCTTTTTTTTTTTTCGGCCAGGGATACATATAATTTCCCTAATTTGGGATAGGTCAATAAAATCTGATCGGGTCTTGTCTAGGGCTTCGGGAGGCCATTGAAATCTGAGCCTCCTCTCTCGCGCCGGCACCGGGAAGCTCCTACAGCCTCTTCATCAGCTGCATCTCTGATCGCGGCTGGCTACTTCCCTCTGTTTCCCCAAGCTACCCGCTCGGAGACAGCGTTCAAATCACCGCCAAAACACGAAACTTAGAGCAAACGTACGGAGATTTCCTAGCTTGCTCCACTTGCCCGTGATGTCACCGGAAGCCTCAGATTGCTTTATTAATTACATTCTATTAATAATTCCATCTGAGTCCAGTTAATAGAATTATGTAAGTAAATGTTTGCCAATAATAACTCTGGGCCATATAGGGGCAGCTCTAATTGCCAGGCAACAAAATCATTTCCCTCTAGTAGCGTAGCCAGTGGTTTTCCATCAAATGTGAGATTTGCTTTTCATAAGCACAGATGTTGGGCAGAATCAAATTGCTGGTGTGATTTCACTGAGAACTGTTCTAAAGTTGCTACTTCCAAAGAAGCCTTTTAGTGGTTTTATGGTGGTTGCATTTTTTTAAAAATTCTATCTTAAGGCTTTGGAAAGCCTTAAGAAGAAGGAAAAAAGTAAAAAAGATAATTGCATGTAAGACAAATATTAGAATAAGCCCTGTAAATGCTGCTTCCATGGAAAGCTAAGATCAGATTATTCTCCTATAAATCCAAAATTATGCAGGACAATGCATTCTATTTAAAGAAGTGAACTAAGAAAAATTTTTCTCTAGGAAGCCCAAAGCATAAAAACTGGAGGAAAATGTCTGATCACATCATGTCTGATCCATCCACATCATGTCTGATCCATTGTCAACAATGGATGTTGGTGGAGCCAATGTTGGCATGCCTTTCCCCAAATTTACACAAATATGCCCACCTCATACAGACACAAGCTTTCACATACATACATACTTCCCAGTCCCATCTCCCCAGGTGATCAATGCAAGTCAACTGAAACAGGCATTTTTTATAATTTAGCACTAAGAGAAGGAAGTTCTCTCAGAGTTGGGTGAAGAAAACATACATTCTCTGGGTATAATTAACTATTTTGTTTTTTCTCTGTGCTGGATAGGAGAGAGAGGGACTTTGTACAGAGGATAAGAAATGCTTTCAGGTTACATTTGATACAAAAAACAAATTTCTTCATGTTCAGATTAGAATCTGGGATTAACCCACTGTGAAATAAATGCCCAGGCTAATCTGATAAGCACACACACACACTTGGAAAAACCAGAGAACATAAAGACTGATGGGGAACCAATTTTAGGTCTACAAATCTTTACATTTCTGTTTTTTAATCATTCTGAGTGGTAGAACGTATTTATTACACATCCAAACTGCCTATTAGTAAAAATTTTCTGGGTAGGGAGGAAACTATTAAAACTGTACAAAAGCAGCAGAATACTAATTATAAGAACAGAAACATGCATAAAAAATAGCACAATCAGTAAAATACAATCACAAGAACACAGTGTTACAATTGTGAAAAACCAAAATGCCTGATCACCTGGCACTTCAAAGACCACAATTTTAGCAGACGGTTTGGCAGCTAAAGGAACTTCCTTCTTCTTGGGAAGGACAGGGTCAGTAGAGTGTTGTACTAACCTTGCTGCTGATAATCTTCTGAACCTCTTCATCTGGGGAAGTTGGTATGGTAGTCAAGTCAGGATTGCTGTTGCTGATACTTTTGGAACGAGAGAGGTTAAGGCTGACAGGGCGCCCAGTCGCACGGGACAAGGTAGCATATTGAAGGGTACCACTGTGGGGTGGCACACCAGTCTCTGGAAGAAATACAGAGTGAGTCAGACTAGGAGAGTGATTTCTTCTGTCATTTGTGCAGATGTTTAAAAATGTCTATGAATCTCTCATGTGTGATTGAGCTGTCCATTATTAAATTCTCTTTCATTCAAGCAGAGGGGAAATTGTCATAAATTTGAGAATAACCTCTCTTCTTTTCCATTAGGGTGCTCCATCTCCTTCCTTTCAGAAAACTTATTAAAATATTTTTCTACTGCAATTTCACTACTGGAGCATCTTGAATTTAATTTTGTGTTATAAAACAAAATGTTGTGTTATAAAACAAAACAAACACAGAGGGCGTTCTCTGTGGGCGCACTGACCCTCTGGAATGGGTTACCCACCGACCTCCGGACTGTCCCTGACCTCTGCTCTTTCCGTCACGACCTGAAGACGTGGCTGTTTCAACAACTAGGCCGATGTGATTCGGGTTTTAAAATTGGGTTTGTTTTACAATTGTTTTAAATTGTTAATTTTAAATTAATTTTAAATCTTTATATGCATTTCTTTTAATCTTTGTAAGCCGCCCCGAGTCCTTTGGGAGAAGGGCGGCATATAAATACAAATGATAAAATAATAAAATGAATAATAAAATTAATTAAATAAATAAATAAGACTGCTGAACTAAATATCTGCGGATACTTAGTTTGACCTCAGCTCACATCATCTGACTGCAACCAAACTAATTGAAATGTGTGAAAGCCAGAGACTTTGTTCATTTTTGGAAGGTCACAGCTATGTAAAAAGTCTGTGTGAAACAAACTAGGTTAAGATAGAGCAAGTGAAAATAAGTTGTGGCTGCTGTAGACTCAATCTCATCTTTCCTCCTGTTCACACCTGAATGCCACTGTTCTCTTCACTAATACTTCTCATCACCATTCCTTCTACACTGCAAGCTAAATTGATTTCTTGCTCATATTCCAATAGCTTTTCTAAGTAATGAGATATGATGAAAATGGCAGGTAATGAACAAAGCAGTACAATGCAAATCACATTTTTTTAAAAAAATGAGAAAACAATATAAACCATTCTGGCTGGATTAATCTGCCATTGATAGTCAGTTGGTTTAATATATATATACCTCCTCTTCAAATCCCTTGAAAGCCCTTCAATTTTTGCCATTTTAATATGACAGAAAGGAGAGATTATTAAAATATTTAAAAAATTGTTTTATTTCAAATATGCTTTAGGGGTATCATGCTTGAGTTGCAAAGATCTGGAGGATTACAGATCTTTGCAAAGATATGGAGAAACTCCTACATTGCTGCTACCATTTAGTGCAATGCTTTTCAAAATGTCAACCTCATGCTGGCTAGGGAATTCTGGGCATTGAAGTCCACACATCTTAAAGTTGCCAAGTTTGAAAAAAAAAACCTGTTTTAGTGGTCATCTGGAATATTACAGTCAAAATCTGACCTCCCAAAGAAAGAAAGCTGATGGAGTTGACTTTTAATACTGTTCTTCTTCCTAAAATGCTTCTTACCACTGCCTTTCCAAATATTTTTGTCTTCTTTCTGGATAAAAGATTGTACTTCTGAACTTCTGTACTTCTGTACTTCTGCTATGTTTTCTAAGAGAGCCAGTTTTGTCTAGTACAGGGTGTCAAACTGGGAGCCTGCGGACCAGATGCATCACACATAGGCCATGCCCACCCCAGCTCCACGAATGGGAAAAACTTCACAAAACGTCACATGATGGCAACGTGATGCCACGAGTTTGACACCCATGGTCTAGTGGTTAAAACACTAGATTAGAAACCAGGAGATGTGAGTTCTAATTCCACTTTAAGCACAAAAGCTGGTTGGGTGACTTTGGGTGAGTCGCGCTCTCTCAGCCCAACTTACCTCACAGGGTTGTTGTTGTGGGTAAAATAGGAAAAGGGAGTAGTACAGGTAGTCCTCAACTTACGACCACAATTGAGCCCGGAATTTATGTTGCTAAGTGAAAAATTTGTTAAGCGAGTTTTACCCTATTTTACAACCTTTCTTTCCACATTTGTTAAGTGAATCACTGCAGTTTTTAAGTTTGTAATATGGTTGTTAAGTGAATCTAGCTTGCCCATTGACTTTGCTTGTCAGACAGTCGCAAAAGTGGATCACGTGACCCTTGGACACTGCAACTGTCATAAATATGAGTCCAAAGGTAAATCACATGAACATGGGGATGTTGCAATGGTCATAAGTTTGAAAAATGGTCGTAAGTTATCTTTTTTTAGTTCCATTGTAACTTCGGTCACTAAATGAACTGTTGTAAGTCAAGGACTACCTATATTAGTATGTTCAATACCTTGAGTTGTATATGAAAACAGAAGGTGGGATAAAATCCAGAAAATAAAGAATATATTTTGAAGGGCCCAGAAACATTCCTGAGAAAAAATCTGATTTGATTTAAATTGGAAAGTTGATATTGGAAAGAGGGCTGGTTTGGTTCAAAGTGTGCTTCAAGATTCAAAGGCAAACAGTTAACTTTCAGCCAGATTTCTTCAAGAGTTCCACTTGACTACATTTTTGAATTATTCCCTTTGCATCTCTTTTAAGTTAGAAGGGTTAAAGAAACTGCAGCAACGTTGCTTTCAAACTCCAAGGATTGAGTCAATAGAGATGTTATGCTAGCTTAATGCAAAAAACATCTAACTCCAACTTTAAAAAATGTTTACACCAGGGTCGACCAGTTCAGACCGGCTCAGGCGAACCGGTAGGCACGATTTGAATTGGTTCGCCGAACCGGTAAAAACCACCCCTGGTTGGCCCTGCCTACACCCGCCTGGTCGCCTGGTCACCACTCACCCCTTCCAGCCGCTTGCTCGCCCCTTCTGGCCACTCGACCCATTCAGTGTTAAATGCTTCAGCAGAGAGAATCTGAACGTTTTTCCCTCCATTCACAGAGGAGCTGCTGCAGCCTGTCCCTTTAAGGTAGTCCACAGGAGGGAGGGGGCCAGAACGGACCATAAAGAGAGCAGCAGCTCCGCTGTGAATAGAGGGAGAAAAGTTCGGCTTCTCTCTGCCATAGCATTCACTATGAGCCCTTCTGGTGCTCATATACACATTTTTTCCTACCGGGTTCTGTGGGTGTGGCTTGGGGGGGGTCATGTGACTGAGTGGGCATGGGTGTCAGTGACATCGAGTTGGCCACACCCACTCAGTCACAGGATCCCACCATCACCAAGCCACACCCACAGAACCGGTAGGGAAAAAATTGAATGTCACCACACTAAAGAAATCTTTCACATGTTCATTACTTTTTTAAGGCTGCCCGTTAAACTTGGCATGATCTTCTTGTGGGATGGACTAAATCCCCTAAATCTTTCATTTTAAAACAAAACCTTATTTTTTGGTTTGTTTGTCTGACGGTGACAGAAAAGTTGGCATAGCTAGTTGACAGGTTTGGCTCTCCTGAGATGTGCTCAAAAATCCAGACAACTGGATGTCAGCAAATGACTAGAGAAAACTCCAACTCTGCCATTTAGCTGACATTTTATTTTTGTCACTAATATCTAGAAGTTGCAAAGAAGAGCCACCCACATCACTAGTTTCAGAGAGGGTGCAATTTTTATTTTTATTGTATTTTTTAGTCACACAGGCAAAGTTTAGCTTTTTTCTGCAGAGGATTGAAAAATGACCATTGACTTGGTCATATATGGAAGTGAAATGCATCATTGTTTGTATCTCTAACAAAGCCAGAGGCAATAAAAAGCTTATTGAATCTGCAAAGCACTTTCTAGCCATCTGATTTGGTTCATTACATCAAAGACATCCCAGATCAGCTTCATGATGGGATAATTCCATCATGTCAAAGTATCCCTTTGAAGTTTGGCATAGTAGTAATAAAAATGGTATTAAAAGCTGGAGCCAGAGATGCCCACGGCAAACCATGAAGATGCCAAAATGACAATAAGTGATGAGATCATATCCTAATATTTCCAATAAGCCACAACCCAACTACGGATGCAAGAAATTGTGATATTTCTGAAATGACATTAACATGCAAATGTCAACATCTGCCCCACCCCCGAAGACTTTGGCTGAGGAATATTGCAAAACAGCTTCCCAGCCTTTAATACTATTTACAGGAGCTGAAATTATTCTGATTTTTGAAAAAGATGGGTAACTTAGGCAAATGCATCTACCGTATTTTTTGGAGTATAAGACGCACCATTTTCCTCCCTAAAAGGGAGTGAAAAGTCAGGTGTGTCTTATACATCTAATGTAGCCTCACCTGGTCCCCACCCTTTGACCTCAATTTATCTCCTTAGAACAAGCAGAAACAGCCGGTTTAATTAGCATGTTAATTGTCCTGACTGTCAGCTGTTCCAGGTTGTAGCAATTACCATTGTTTGTTCTGTGGGCCTCTGCTGCTTTCAGCAAGGAAACACATTCTGAATAATCATTTCTGCCTTGCTGTAAGATATTTATTTTGATTTAAAGATGCACCCATGTCACATGTCTGTAAGCATGTTCACAATAACTCATTTCATTTTCGTTTAATAAGCAATGTACTTCCTTTGTCTGACACACAGTCCTCCAAAAATAGTGTTTGTTATTCTTATACCAACATCCCTCCCTGCCCCACCCCCGAATTTTACTTATACCACAGTGCATCGTAATGTTTGCTTAGAGCAAAAAAACCTAACTTCGTATATTACAGTTTTTTTCCTCAGACATCAATATTAGGTCACTACACCTTAATTCTACAGAAAGCCTATTTAACTTTCTTTCACCAGTTCTGACATTCACATTGTTATCATGGATTAATAATTTACAATGATAACTCTATCTATTTCTGATTTACGGTTCAATATTTGGCATTAAAATACTAAATAAATTACCTAATAACAGAATCGGTTCTGTTGTACCCTGGAATGGAAGAGGCCTTTTCTCCTGGAGATCCAAGAATTTGAAGCGTTGTATTGATGTCAACCTCAGTTGAATGCTTAATGGAATACTCCATTATTTCTGGAGGTATTAGCGGAGTCTCTCCCTGAGTATCATTAGCTAAGAGGTAGCCTTAAAATTAAAAGCAAACAAACAAAAAAAGAAAGTAGTGACCTCAGGTTACCTAGCCTATATTAAATACTGCTTTAAGGGCCATCAAAAAGATGCTGAGAGAACTGGCATCAATATTTGGTTAAATTCTATGATATGTTTAAATTAAAACTTGCATTTATGTTACATACCGGTAGTTGGTTTTGTATTCAATTTCTACATGTCAGAATACAGTCTAAAAACAGCTACAATTACTAGGGAGAAAGTAGCAGATAAAACTAAATTCACCTTAAATCCCATAACAAATATAATTTTTGAATAAATACATATCCCATCTTGGCCATCATGTTAGTACTACTTTTTAAGAGTCTTTTGCATTTTCAGCCTAGGCTAGACGGAACCTTTTCAAAAATTCCTGTAATACTGACAGCTCTAACCAATTAACTCCTTCCAGGGGAAATATATAATAGCTAAAAATACAGAGAAAGGACTGAGAGAAATTACACAAATTTCAAGATCAAAACAATCTGTTGAGGGAGGATGTAAATAATCTTGTTGTTCCTCCCTCCATGAAGCCTGAAGTGTCTGTTCCTCCAGAGGCAGTTGACCTCTTCTTAATTTGCAACATAATATATAAATAGCAGGCTTTATCTTCCCAACATTCACACCCTGCCATACACCAGAGTGGAAATGGCTGGAGTGCTTTCAATCCCCCAGTGCATTTGCATGCAGTAGCATAAACATAGCAGCCCTTGAAAGCAATTAGGGCTCTCAAAAAAAAAAGAATTTTATGTGCCAAAAGGTACACGAAAGAAACATCATAGCGTGTGAATTAAGACCATCATTTCCATAAAACCTCAATAAAAAGTCTTTGCTTGTATATTTGTGAACCAGTATGTCAGTAAAACAGGATTATTGTTTTAAGATCAGTTTGGAACACCTACACATATCTGAGATATGATCATATGGAAACATCACTGCTGCGATATCTGCATAGGACTGTGCCTGTGTTCCAAACAAGATGCTAAAGTAAATAATGGAAATAAAATTATAGCGCAGTGGAGATCATTTAGACTATTGAGTTCAACCCTGTGCATGGTGCAATAATCCTAATTAATGCATCCCAGACAGATGGCTGTCTCCTACTTGAATGCATCCAACAAAAAGGAACCCATCCTGTCTCAAAAATTGGTTCTGTTCTGTAACAGTTCTTACTGTTTGGGACATTTTTTAAAATAACATTCAGTTGGAATTGGTCTTCCTAAAACTCAAATCTATTATTCTGCCCTGCTTTCTGGAATAGCAATAGCACTATACCGCTTCACAGTGCTTTACAGCCCTCTCTAAGCAGTTTACAGAGTCAGCATATAGCCCTCAACAATCTGGGTCCTCATTTTACAGACCTCAGAAGGATGGAAAGCTGAGTCAACCTTGAGCCTTGGTGATATTCGAGCTGCCAAACTTCTGGCAGCTGGCAGTCAGCAGAAGTAGCCTGCAGTACTGCATTCTAACTACTGCGCCACCATGGTGATGTTGGCAAATACAACTTCTTGTATTTTTTGAAAAATGCCATCATGACCCTCCTAAATTGTATTTTCTTAACATTAAACATTTTTTTTCTCATAGATCTGAATTTCCAAGCCCCAGGTCATCCTCACCGTCTTCTTTGTACCTGTTCCAATTTGAATGAATCCTTTAAACATGTTAATACTCAGAACTGGACACAGTACCTCAGTTTACCCATTGCAGAGAAAAGCAAAACTATTCCAAGATTTGGGAATCACATGTGCATTGATCAAATCTAACATTCCTAAAGCCTTTTCAGCAACCATGACACATATTTTACTCATATTCAACTACAATTTCTAAATTCTTTTTGTATATACTATTACAAAGTCAAATATTTCACATTCTATGCCTGCACATTTTATTTTCCACTTGTCCCTATAGTAATTGTTAGTAAGTTCTCTTTTTAGTATAAAGTATTGACACACATTGCATCTGAATTAAATGCTGAGCCTAAATATGAGTGAGTTTTGTGCTGATTAATGGAAAAGCAGTTTATAATAGGATGAAGCTCTTATTCTTGGAGGCCAAAAGATTAAGAGGCAATTTGGCCTTCACAATGCTTGTTTCCCAGGCAAATGAAGGAGATAATTAGATGCTGTTCCAAGAGACTTCCTTCCTGTATAGTCTATAACTACTGGGTCCTCAACAGCATGTGATGCAATTAAATTTCACCCTATCCATGCTTCCTTCCTATTTTCATGCAGGTACTAGTCTAAAGAATCTAGGAGGCTACGTCAATGTCCAAAAGAAATTTGACTGTAGTAGTGCAATACAGGAAATATACTGTAGCCTTCCTAATTTCTTAACTTTAAAAAGCAAGCAAACTTGTAAATGTTAACCTTGCTTTTAATTTTGTATTGAGCTTTTAGTCAAGTTTTTATATCATTTTATTATGTTTAAGAGTCACCCTATCACCTAAGTGAAATATAGGTTGCATAGAAATTTGATAAATAAATGATGCCTGGGCTAATTCATAATAGCCATCTTCTCAAGTCCAGTTTAGCTGGACTTTTCTTAAACTATCATTTATTTTTCCTATTCCATAGGCCTTGAACGAAATGTTAAGGTTTCCTGTATTGTAGTGTTTCTCAACCTTGGCCACTGGAAGATGTGTAGACTTCAACTCCCAGAATTCCCT
>JANHFM010002722.1:64841-80667 GCA_032468115.1 Grayia smithii | reverse complement strand
TCTTTTATGTACACCGAGAGCGTATGCACCAAGACAAATTCCTTGTGTGCCCAATCACACTTGGCCAATAAAGAATTCTATTCTATTCTATCTGATGCTGATTTCACTTTGAAGTACAGTTTATTTGAGGAACACTTCTTAAACAATTGGGCCAAAAAGAGTTATCAGTAACTCTTAGAAAAACTCTGTTTTTCTTAGCAGTTATTTGAAACTCTGCTTGGAAATTGTAAATGCTTTGGAGGAATTGATTGCTAATTATAAAATGCTTAAAGGCTTCTGTGTTGGTAATTGTCCAAATTGCACTGTGTTTTTCATTTTATGTATTCATGGTGGTTTAAATTACCACCCTCTCAAAAAAAATTTTTTTTAATCCTTTTTTTCTTAATTGAAATATAGCTAGTTATTAAGTTAATTTATGTATGGCTGAATGAGCGAAGGGCTTCAAACTGAGAGACAAGAGGATGTACATACTGGCCTTAGCCTCTTTTCTCCTTCTGACTTTCTATGCATTCTGCCTGAAAACTGAAGACAGGGTTTATTCATCTGTTTAGTACCATTACTGATATATTTTGGAACTGTTTTATTAGGATACTGAACAGGGGTGGGTTCTACCCACCTTCGCTACCGGTTCTCTTCGTGCAAAGCGAGTGTGTGCGCATAAACCGTACTACCGCGCATGCGCAGAGCTAATTTCGGCAATTTCTTTAAAAAAATGTGAATTGGGGCACGCGGGTGGGCCTGGGTCCGGGACGCTGCGAACCAGTTCAGTGACGTCACAGCATCACTGCTACCTATTCGCGCGAACCGGACCGAACCGGGGCCAACCCACCACTGATACTGAATCACATGAAACTCTTTATGCCAGTTCAAGCAAATATGCTTATGTTCTCCAACTGAACATGTGTAGAATGAGGAGAATAGAAGGTGGAACTATAGAATAGTACCATATAATTCAGTGGCTGAAAATAGCTAATGTTAACATTGAAGAGACATCTTGTCTAATTTGGATTTTTAGTGAGAATTAATTAAGATGATACTATATGACATTTTTTAAAATTTCTCAAATCATAGTCTAGAAATCTAGACTAGTTTTTAAAGCCAGTCATTTTTCACTGCTAGTCAGTCTCAAGTACAGTTATTTTTGTAACAGTAGCAAAAATCCTAGATTTAGTTTTAAACTAGGAAAAATTATCTTAAAATGCATTTTAAATAATAATTACATACCGTAAATTCCAGCGTATAAGATGACTTTTTAATCCATTAAAATCTTCAGATAAGTGGGGGGTCGTCTTATACACCGGGTACTGACCTTGCACGATGCATGGCTGGCAAACTCTTTATTTTAACTGGAAAAGTTGGGGGTCGTCTTATACGCCCAGTCGTCTTATACGCCGGAATATACGGTAACTGATATATTCTAAGATTGGTTGTGATTTTATCCCCAGCAGTGTGTATTCTAACTGGAGAGGAAATGCAGAAAATATTCCTGGTATGAAAGGTTTAACAACTATATACACATATTTCGGAATATGTCTCCTTCAAACCAGGAGAATTGTTCTTGAATAAATCATTATATTTATAAACTTCTTTGTATGCATTTATTTACATTTCTAAAAATTGTACTGGGAAGGAAAATGAGAAGGGAAGAATTCATTTCATTAATTAATGTCATTACTTTGAACCAGATTTTAATCATTTGTTCTCATACAAAATTCAGCAGATTATTGATGCAAATGCAGAATGCCAAGAGTCATATATAATTTTCCATACATCATCTGTTTTTTTATGCTTGTCTAGGCTCACATGTAGCACACTGTTTTATGTTGTAATGTGAGACCCAGGTTCATTTTCAAAGTTTACTGAAGATTTATTTGAATAAGGCCGATACAACTAAATAATACAGGAATGTATGAGAAAATTTCAACCTAACAGCATGGTGAACAGGCCAATAACAATCTTGATAGAACTGACACTAGAGAAGATTACTTGGGAAGAGAAGAAGGGGAGAATACTGTTTCCTAGGTACATTTCAATACCTCTCTTGCTGCTTTCAAATCTTGCATTGAACAAGAACTTCACAGTCAGTTTTTACATGCCAAACCTTATAACCTATGGCATATGCTGAATCAGAGGACAAATTATTTGATGAATGGATGGCAACTATAATTAAGGGAACCTTTGTGTAGCTCCATCTTGTGCACCAATTAAGGCCTTTCCTGGAGAACTTGCTCATAGTCACTCATGCCTGGTCACCTTTAATTTGGACTATTGCAATATGCTTTTCATGGGGTTGTCACTGAAAATTACCCCAAAGCTTCAACTGGTTGAAAATACAGCACTTTTAAAGTGATGGGAGCCTTTAACTTTTCCCGTTTAACACCTCTAATGCAAGAGCTTCACTGACTACTAGTTTTCTTCTGGGTGTAACTTAAGTGCTGGTTGTTACCTTAAAGCTCTGTATGGCTTAGGTACTGATATTTATAGGATCATCTTCTAATGGCTTTGACTCGCTAAAAAAGGAGAGTATCTCTGGGCCCTTAAGAAATGTCATATCCAGGAATCATAGCGATAAGCCATTTTAGTTGTAGCCCCCTTCTCTGGAACAGCATTCTTTATGAGGTCAGTGTGGCTCTAACCTATTTTCCTATTTGGAAATCCATTAAGCCATTAAATTAAATTAAATCAAATCCATTAAATTTTGGGAATAATTTTGTGGTGATGGAGACTTTCCTGCTAAGTTTGGAAACTTTAGCCACTCCTTGGAGTGCTGTTGTTTTGTTTTGATTTGGATTTTACTACTGTGTTATTTTAATATTCTTATTTATCTTATTCTATAAGTTAATTATACTTTTGTTTAGATTAAAGCAGCATTTAGATTACAGCAAATAAATAATTAAATAAATGTTCTTCCTATCTAATACCCTGTTCTCCCGAAAATAAGACATCCCCTGATAATAAGCCGAATTGGACTTTTGAGCGCATGCATTAAAATAAGCCTCCTCCCAAAAATAAGCCCTCCCTGAAAATATTTAAACGAAGAGCAGGAATTCAGGTAAGATGGCAAGAGGAGCCCCATCTTGCTCCACATGCCCCAAAATAATAAGACCTCCCCCAAAATAAGGCCCAGCACTTATTTTGGGGTTCAAAAAAATATAAGACAGGGTCTTATTTTCAGGGAAGCACAGTAGTTCATAGTGCTACAAACACACATAGCTAATTTATATATCCATGGTACCTTCTGTTTCTTGAGCTCAGAAGCACAATGTTTGTCTTCCTATCTTTATAAAATGTTTTTAAAACATTTTAAAATGAGGCTGACACAGTCCAAACATTTAGTTTGCATCCAGCCTTAAACAAACTAGTAGGATTTGATATAATATTTTAATTATTGAAAGAATAATTAAATTTAGATGCAGCTCTCAATCTATTTCTGGGCATTTTATGATATAGTAAATACTTATTTTTGTCTTTTTCTAGGTTGGGATAAACATTCATATGGTTACCATGGAGATGATGGGCACTCATTTTGTTCCTCAGGAACTGGACAGCCCTATGGTCCAACATTTACAACTGGTGATGTCATTGGTTGTTGTGTAAACCTTATCAACAATACCTGCTTCTACACAAAGAATGGGCATAGTTTGGGTATGAAAAAAATGATTCTATTTTGTGAAAATATCAAATACTGTATGATAGCAAATTTGATCAATCTTTCCAAATTTTACATAGAAGTAATTTTGATTCAGAGCTTGACTCTGACCAAAAAATAAACACACCAAAAAATATAATGGTTAAAGTTTGGCTCAAACAGGTCTTAGTTTCTCAAGCAAGGTCCTTGTTAGTAGCTCTCTGAGGACTATGATCTGTTTTGGAGAAATGTAATATCCATGGTTGTCCATTTTAAACGAGTAAAACATTATTAGTTTGAAATGAAAATACAGTTTAGTAGCATGCTTGAAATGCTTCTGTTCTGTGGGAATGGCATTCCTGAAACACTAAATGAATTCTGAAAATGTTTCTGATCTTTATCAATGAAAGTTCAGAAAATTTCTTTCTTTCATTCATTCATTCATTCATTCATTTGTATAGCCACCCATTTCCAACCAGTGACTCAGGGGAACAAATAAAAACAATAAACACACAATACATAAACAATGAAATACAAGCAACAGTCAATTGCTGTTACTTATTGGTACTATGATCTGTCAGTATCAGTGGCAATGGCAATTTGATAATAGCTTTGAAATTTATACAGTTTATTTTATTGTAAATGTAGCCTTTTAATATGATTGCTTTCCAGTTACTCTGGTTATCTCAAGAATTAATGTTTGAGTTAGTTAAATATTTTTCAGTACAGCTTAATTAAACAAATAAGGATGTGGAATTATACATTCAGTGAAAAAACATGAAATGAACACATATGTGATAGTTTCCCAGTTTGGTTTCCCTGGGTTTCATGTGTAATTGTAGTATATATTGTACAGTGAATGCATTACAATTTTAATATTCATCTTCAACAAAAATGAAAAACCAATAGACCTAATTTTATAGGGCAGTTTCTTAAGGTAAAATATTGTATTTGATTTGAGAATGTCAGGTAAAATAGATAGCATTTAGTAGAACAATTAGACTTTCATATGAATTGTTGATATCTTAGATAATATGTTGCCATTATAACCCAGAGTTTTGAAATCCAGACAGCAAAGATTATCTGGATTCGTATGTATTAAATAATTATGGTCAAGCAATATGAAACACTGAAATAGTGAGCAAATTAAACAGAACTAATAAAACAGTTATGTAAAACCTTTGAAATTAAAAGTTCAAAACAAAAAACAAAAGCCCCTCCTCATAATTAAGACACTTTACCCCTTCTTATGGAAATCATTGTAGATAAAAAGCTGGCAACTATGCTATCGATGGCAGGATTGTGACCCTTTAGCAGGAAAATTTCCTTTCCATCATAACACATTAAATTTTTTGTTGAGAGAAAGTGAAAATATTCTTGCATGTAAGTTACTGTGGAAGAGATAACAAAAAATATACAGTTAAGGTCTCAGTTTCCTTCTGGCTTTTGTTGGTGAATGGGATTCTATTGTAACATCCATCTAATATTGTTGAAAGTAAAGCATTTAAATGACCCAAAGTGAAGGCATTATTACCAGTAATATGCTGGCAAATAAAATAGAATGAGTAGCTTGCAGGTATAAATTTTTTTCAACAAAAAACCCCACCAAGGTAATTGGCTGTGGCATTCAGATCTGACTGTTGAGAATGATATCAAAAAAACTTTGAGGACTTAACTCTCTAGAACTAGGATCATTAGAGAAAAGAGAAAGAGATTTCAATAGCAAGCAAGAGATTTTAGCTTCCACGTTGATGAAAAGTAGTGGCTTTCACCTTGCAATCCTGCCATGCATACTATTGTTCAGTATTTTCCTGATCTCATGAACACTGACATTGCGGTTTTTTGAGACCTCCTGGAGAATTGCCTCCATATATAAACAATCTGTTTTCTTTGGAAATAGTTTTACAACATTTCCAGCCTGGTGAGCATTATTTATTTTATTTATTTTATTCAAATTTCTATGCCACCCTTCTCCCGAAGGACTCAGGGCGGTTTACAATAAAAAACATATAAAATATGACATATATACAAATCAGACAATACACATATAGACTAAAACATAACATAATACATAAAAAGGGGCAATGTAATGAAGCTAAAATCCCTATAAATATAGTTAAAATGTAATTTAAGATCAAGACTTGGTCAACCATAGCCAGATTGTACAAAAAGCATATTAGCAAAAGCCACATAAAAAAATTAAACCAGTAATGTTTGACATGCTGGTAGCTCTACATACTGTTTAAACTAAGGAACAATTAATAATTTCACACTGCAATACATAGGGTAAAGGGGCTTATTCATTACATGTGAATTTCCAATAGTGAAAGGGGCCACAACGGGCCCTTCCTAAAGAAGATTTTAGGAAGACTTTAGGACTATCTTACATCATTACTTCAAAATTTCAGAACGAGCGAAATCAGCATGGTTCAGTTCACACATCCCACTGCTTGTTTTCTTGGTCAACATGACAAAACTTTTTTTAATGATTCTATGAGTGGAATGGTCTGAGGTAAATCTCTGGTTATACGGAGCTTTGGAACAGGCTCACTCTTCTGATTACTACAAAGCTCAGTGCAATTCAAAAATCCTTTGCTATTTAAGAAGAATGTGGAAAGATAATTGCCTGCTGCTATATGCTAGCAAGAGTGCTGGGGATATTAGCTGCATGCTAACTTCTTTATGGAAATCTGTCAGAGGTCATGAGGAAAATCAATACAACACAATAGTAAAACTCAACACCCCCCCCTTTTTTTTCCTCCATTCAAAATCTGTTTCCCCACTATGAACTTAAATACACAAAGCAAAAATCAATACTATAAGTAAAGAGCAAACTTTTTGTTATTTTTTTTTTAAAAATCTGTGTAGTATTGTCAGGACTAATAAAAACATTCCTTTAGTAATTCAAGATACAACCATGTGAAATATTCTTAAGTAAGGTAGAAAGCTGAGTTACTAGATTCTAGGACTATACAGAGATTCAGTTCTGATTTGGAAATTTTGAATATCTAGGGGCACATACATTGTATTTATCTACAACTCTTTAAAATAGCTGCATCTTTTGCTGGGCACAGATGGCTATATCGTCTGAAGTATCTATTTAGAATTGGATCTGAAGCAGCAGATATCTCTCCTAGATTCCAATGCACCAATATCCCATAACCTTGTCTTTATCAATATGTGGCAATTGCAATTGAAAAAATATATTGTTTACCATATCATTTCTTCATATACTTAAGAAGAACACACATTTAAAACACTTTTGGGACACAAGGACATACTGTGCCAGTATAAACCTACAAGGTATTAAGAACTGTCAATGCAAACTCCTCTGTAGGAAATATTATACCCATCTAGTGTTTGAGATACCGCCATATGTGCCAGAACCAGGAAACTAAAGGCCACAATGATTTAATATCTAAAATTAAATTCTAAAATTAAAACCAAATATTTTATTAACTGCTTTCAGCATTGCTGTGATAAGATGGCTTTCTGAATTTCTGAAGACAATGCATTCTAAATGATGGTAAAAATGTAAATGATATTTCATTCAAACTATCAATCTCAAGACAAAATTCACACATGTTCAAAATAACCTTTATTCCAATGCATTTTAAAAAATCACTACTATAGTTTCAAAAGTGAACACCTGCACAGATTAGGGAAATTGGTCTGCTCTGTCAAATCCACTCAGGCAATATATAGTAGATGCTCCATCCAACAATTACTCTTGATCTGTTCTGCTAAATTTGAAAACTGAAACAGTTTAAAACCCACCTCTTACTCCTAAATCTTAATTTTACATAGCAAAAGCTGAAGACAATTCTGTAAGCCCAAACTAGATGTTAAACTGATAGTACGTAGATCTCTTATTACTCAACAGTGGAGGAGGATTAGAGATAAAATGTATGTAAATTAAAATGCAATATGAGAGAGATATGGAGTGTGCTTTATAGGAAAGAACAATTAAATGGGGGAAAAATCCCATTAAATTGGAGACCAAACAGATTCTTTAACACCAGAAGCTCAGATTTTTAAAAAAGCCCACAATACCAATTTTCATGCCTTGCTCTTACTCAGTTTTGTATTTCCCTTATAAATACAGTACAACTATAAACCACTATACCGAAAAATCCTTATAATATGAACCCCAGGGTATACAGGTTTATTGATTTCTTTTCTATTAATTGTTTTAAACTTATAAAGAACGCAGTAAAGGCAAGAAAAACTTTCACATGTGGGAAATTATCCAGTTCAACCTGCTACATCCAACAATGTCCATATAATCTGCACACAAAATGTTATAACAGGAACTAAAATGTATTAATTGGAGTAACATAATGCCAAAACTTCATTTTTTCATGCTAATATCAAACAACATTAAACTGAGGAAAGTATCAAAACACAACGTAAATATATAATTCACTGCAGAACTGCTAACTCTGCATCTAGTTCTAGTACATCGGTCTAACGCAGGGTGATTTTGTGCTTCATTAGGAGCCTTTAAACCAACTACATTTCTTCATAAAACAGAATAGGACCACAGAAAAGGATGCAGCTCACTGTAACCATTACAAATTAACTGAGTACTAAGGGAAAAAATAGTATCATAAGCTAGACATTACATAAAACTAAAAGTATTTTAAAGTTTCAACATTTTGGAAGAACCTCACAAAATTAATGTTGCTACTTACAACTTCTTCCAAGGCAGCACTTCTTCCAAAAGAGCAAGTGAGATGTGTGAGGCAGTTAACAAACGAAGAAAAAAGTTCATTTGGAATGGCTGTTAATATATTGCGAGGAAATACAGTGATCAAATTGCTGATTATACTGGATATGCCCACAGCTTCAGAATCTTCTATCTCAATCCTGTAGACAAAACATTTTTTTTAAAAAAGAGAAAAGTCCAATAACTTTATTTGTAAAGTTTAAAAGCATTTCATTATTGCTCAGAAAGGTATCTTTATGTTGCAGTGCTATGCCACTCTTCAAACTGTTCTTCAAACAACAGAACACAAGTCCCACCTCCCTTCCCCAGCAATCCCAAATTCTAGGAAGTAAGTGTATTACCTACCCATTGATAGTATTGAGCAATCCCTCAATGAAGTGAGCCAAATAATCAACTTGAGAGCTTTCATCGGGAAAGACTGGCCCATGAAGAGAGGCTAGCTGGGCTAAACACTGCAGAGAGTCTTGTGCCATATCGGTGTCTTCTCTAATTTTTCGATGCACCTTTTCAGAAGTGAGAGGGTTAACACCAGATGAGGAGGTGGGGAGAAGAAAGAAGATGTTCTTTTACCATAATCACATGACACACTCCTAAAGAGCGTGAGCAAACGCACATGCACCCCCCACCACCACATAAACAGCTTTCCCTAGTATCTCGTTTATTAGTAGTCATTCCTTGATATGTATGCAAACTGCCACTTCAGTAGATCAACTCAAACAGTCATATTAAATTAGTCAAAGCCAGGGACCTACCTACATGTTAAACTGTCTATGCATTTTAAGTCTTAGAGGGAAACAGTTGCCAGCCAGTCAGACATGCTGCTCCTTCTAAAAACAGCAATAATGACAGCCATCTCTATTATGCTAACTATGCCTGGGCTACAGTGCCTTGCTAAAGTTAGTCGACAAGTTCAATCAAGATTATATAGATGCTTCTTCAGTAGAGGTAAACACCAAATTCTCAAGAAACCAAACGCATTTCCTTAAAGCAAAATCTTCTTATAACTTCCCAAACCTCTTTAGTCTCAATCCTATTGTTTCTGTCTGCAAGACTGCTCTCCTTTTTGGCACTAGCCTCCTCATGGACAATAAATCACTCCTATAGATCAATCATTTGTAGACTGAATATTTATAGCAAGCATAAGCATCAAGAGACCAATCTTTAAAAGACAACCTTGGATGCACAATAGAATTTCTGAATTCAATATCCTGATATGCTTTTAGTAATATGGAACATATTACATGTTTTCTCCTTGTTTAAACAAATTTAATATTTTAAATGGTCATTATAACCTACCAAATATTAGTCTCACAATCAATTTAAAGACATGCTAAATTAATATTTATTGTTACTATATTATTACATGTGCTTAACATGTTTTATGAACTTCTCACAATACATAGTGTTTAATAAATACAGAAAACCTACAACGAAGTATAATGTATAATTGTTATACCTACAAAAAATACACCATTGTGAAAATGGAGATTTTATTTTTATTTTTATGGAAAATTTGAAGATTAGCTTCACAAAAAAGTAGAATACCTACAAACTAGAATATATTCTCTAGATAATAATAAAAGACATAATAAAAGAAACTTTTGAGTGATGATTGCGAAGGAGTTTTCTTTCGGCGAAGGATTTCTGGAATGCTGACACATGTAAGTATTTTAAAAATTAAATTCACTACTGATTTTGTTGACAATCAAGAAATATATTATTTAAATTGAGTTACAAATGGAGCAAATTGAGGAGCAAATGTAGAAGATGGCTATCAGTGAATAACATACAAATAAAACCATTAACCCCTATTTCATGAATATGGAGTTGATGTTTATTGGGAAAAGTGAATCTGGTGAAAGCAATATTTAAAAATAAATAGTTCCTTTACCAGCAAGCAATTTAACCCAATTTAACCCAAACTTGCTAATGAAGAACCACATTAGAAAGGGTTAACCTGTAAACCTAAAAGCTATTTGCTTGAGGAGGTCCCAGCTGACAGTAGCAACTGTCTGGTTGTCTAGACAGCTGTTCATATTGTGTGCAGCTGTTAAGTGGTCTGCCAGCAAGGGGTTTTTTAAAAAATTTTTTGAAAATGCCTGAACAAGTTTAAAAACTTACAAGTAAGTACATAACCATAACTAAATGTTTCAGAAAAAAATAGCATGCTATAAAAGCATTTTTTTAAAAAAGTCTTAAACACACCCATTGTTTTAGAAGCAATAATCCCAAATTCTAGCTATCTCGATCTAATTTATGGGGGGAGAACAGTTGCTGTTTATCTTCCAAAAATAGATTACCTAAGGCAGTTGTCTAATGCTAAAAACATGGTCCATTTTTCCATTAATTCATAGAAAATTATCATACCTTGGGGAAGAAAATTTACACTCATCATGTTGAAAAAAGGTATTGATATTGTTATTCAGGAGATGTATTCTCTATCAGTTTTTGAAACGTCTTTATACTGTAAAAATAAGAATGTGGAGCAATTTCTATGTTGTCTAGATTTAATGATACATTAAAGCACAGCTAATTCTAGAATATTAGGTATTACATGGAGTTTTGTTAGTTTTAATTCATTTTAATTAGTATTTTATTGTCTTTTGAATGATCATTTATTACATATTGGTTCTATTTAACAAGTAAAAACCTTTTAAAATTCACATAGATTCTGAGCTTTTAAACACCTACTACTTTTATCTTGTTTTACACCATTTCCTTATATTTTATTCAATTTGTTCCTCACTTTGGTTTACGGTAATTTTTAGACCTAATATGACTGTTACACTATCTCTGCTATGCTTGGTTGTTGCTTCTGATTTTTTCTTTTTTTTTCTTTGCTGGATATTGATAGTTAAATTGGGATTTCCTTCTGCATATTGAACTTGCAGATGACTGGACTGAACATTCCATGAGGAGCTCTTAACTGAAATAGCACAGGCTGGTTCACATGAAATGCCACAAATTCTTATACAGAACTAAGATTCCAGAGGAAAAGCCATATGCATCATGCAGGCACTCTTATGGTACATGCCAGAATAAACATAGGTTTCCTAAATGGAAACATTATCCATGTAGGAAGTTGCCAAATGGGAAGCAGCTTTAAGCTCCCTTTAGTTTTGTTTTACTCTATTTGCATAGTGCCTAAGAGGAGAGCAGGCATAGCTTAATATGTGTTGACAATCAACTAGAGAAATTTTATTTAATCAGCAATACTGAAGAACTAACTGAAAGATACCCAACAATCCTGTTCTGTTTAAATCACGAGCATTCTTAAACTAAATGAACACAATGCAGAGGAATTAAGACAAACATTGACCGATTTAAAAGATTTAACCGGCTGTGTTGGTCAAGCATAGAATATGATTTATGCAACTCTTACCTGAAGTCTTCCTACCGCATCCAAGAGAGGGAAAAGTCCAATAACAATCTGAGAAAGAAGTGATGGGAGCTGTACCTTTGTTGCTACTAAACTAGCAAGAGAACAATGGAACTTACTGTAAAGAAAAGCTCCATCACTCTGCTGTCCAGGAGGGTCTCACGCCAGGACTCTGTTGGCTTTAACATCACATTTTGTGAGGATTCAAACATAGCTATATAATGTCTGCCTAGTTGTCTGGTGTCAAGGTCAACAACAACATTCCAATTTGGCCTTCTTCTTTTTCTTTTTTTTAAATCCCTGATACAACAGGTCCCATTCAGAAAGAATGCAATGGAAACAAATTTTAAGCCTCTTCACATAGACAGCATAATTCATGCATGAGGACAAGGAATAAAAGACATTGTACTGCAAAAAAGAACACCCTAGGAATGCCAGATAACAGTTTGATCACAATGACGAAACATTCCATAGTGGCTCAATCGTGTAATAATTGTTCCCATGAGACAAGGAACAAAAATGATACCACATTCAACAGGTATCAAACCTGTCCAAAATATGCTTTGTATATTAAAATGCTTTTGGCTGGTTTTATCAGATGTTGCCTGGCAATTTCAGTCTTTGAAACCTACTAGCATATCCTATATACTTCAAAGGATTCAACTGAGTTTAGCTTCTTGTTAGATTTTTAAAAATGTATCAATTACACATATGCAAGTGTGTCTACACACTTCACAGCAAGGATAATAGATACATGGTTTAAATCTGGAACTTTATATCTCAACCTCATGCACACATGTCACACTAATTTTGATTGAGTTTCTTTGCTAATAACTTTACATTGGAGCAGTCTTTAAAAGACCAAACATATGCCATGTTTCAGATAATACAAGATAATCCTATAAAAAGGATATTAGCATATGTAGAAAATCAATGTAAAAATACAAACATAATATCATTTTGTGCGTTTACATTAAGCACTACTCCAAAGTTACAAAGCTATGAATACTTAAAACATAGTGTAGTTATCCAGAATGCATATGCATTTGCTATTCACTAAATTACACATAAATCTGGTAAAAACAGTAAATTTGAAAGAAGACAGTTTAATTATCAGTCTGCCTAAAGATTCATGTACAGCTTTTGGAGGTTCTTAAAAATTAACAAACACAAAAGAGTACATTGTTGAATTTCATGTAACATTCATATATTTATTTTGGTTGCTTGGGAGAAGGGAACAACCCCACACAGAACAATGGAATTCAATTAGTTTTGTAGTTGAATACTAATTATTCTAAAAAATAAGTATAATATTTAAATTTTATTGAACAACATTATTCCCACCTTTTCCATTGCACTGGCCACATAGCTGAGTCCAAAACTCTGTTGCTAATTTCTCTATGAACTTCTTTTACATTTTGGTGTTTTTTTTAAAGAAAATCTGCCTTTTTTTCTTTGATATAGAACTTTCTCCTTAAAACTGCTGCCCCAAATTTCTGTCTAACATTAGCTATCCAAAATTCAACTTTTTCACAAGCTTAAAACCTAAAGCCCATAACTTCTGATACACAGTTTGAGGCTTGGTTAAACATAGAGGGTGAATGAAATACTCTCTCCTTGTTTTTTCCCCTATTTCCCTCTCCTTTTCTTGTCTGTTTATGTTTGACAGTAAGTCTCTTGTGCACAGGGAACCTGTTCATTACTTTGAAAAGCATCAAAGGCAATGATAAAATAATAAATGCTTAATAATAATTGTTCAAAGTTGATTACTCAGTCTTAAGTTCTTTTTTTCTATTAAAGTACTCTATATTAAATGCTGACAGACAGACAGTATTTGATTTCAAAATGCTAAAAGTGCTATTTTAATTTCGAATAAGGAGAGAGAACATAAAAGTCCGGTAATAGCAATTGCCAGAGAAAAAAAGATATTTTTCCTTTTTTCTGTAAGGCAAAACTGTAGCTCTTCTTTTGACAGTTATAGCATACTTTCAATGCAGTTTAATATTAAGGCTTGCGTTAGCTGATACACATCAAATTCCCTTTTAATTCATCTGTTTTCTGAAGAAGAAATGGAATTAGGAACTAAGAGTTATGAATGAGAACTTGTTAAAGAACCCCATACAATCCAGCATTCTGTGACAGGGATTACTTCGGAAGTTCACCCAAGAGCCTCGGTGGCGCACTTAGCTAGTGCACTGCTAAGTGTTTCCACTTAGTTCCACCTGCCTGCAATTAGTGCCGGTTCGAATCTCACCAGGCTCAAGGTTAACTCAGCCTTCCATCCTTTCGAGGTAGGTAAACTGAGGACCCAGATTTTTGGGGGCAGTAAGCTGACTTTGTAAAAAAAAAAAAAAATGCCGCTTGGGGGGGAAAAAAGCCCTAATATACAAGGAATTGAAGGCTATGGCTAAACACATTGATTTGTGCTTAATAAATTGTAAACCACCCTGAATCTCCAGAGAAGGGCGGGATATAAGTTGAAATAAATTAATAAATAAAAATGAGACTATTTCCTGATCTTGCCTTGTCCTTTTCTATTTTGTAAAATCCCAACTATTCTATTCAGTTTTGCAAGTATTTGTTTTCTGTTGTTGTTGTTTTTTTTACAATGCAAGCAATTTTGGCCTTCCTCTTTCAGAAGCCCCAGACTCTGGAAAGTCTATTCCCCTAAAATAGCCACATTTTCCCTAAAATAGCTAACCTCCACATTTAGCTGGCTAGGAATCTGCAAGCTTGCACAACTGTCCACACTCAGTTGCACAAAGCAACATTTCAAACTGACGTGAGCCAGAGGAAAAAATATCAACAGTGTAGACTTCCTTTGACTCAGCTTTCTTTCTTAAGGCCTGTTAAGTTGCCTACAGTCAGGGCAATCAATCCAAAACCTTGAGAAAAGTTGCATTATTGGCGTGCACTTTTCATGCAGTGCATAATGATGGGCGCCAAGCCAGAAACATCTCCATTCTGTGGCTTCAACCGATAAATGTCTTTGATGGGTAAGCAAGCACAAGTTCTTGAGGTCTTTCCAAAACCTTCCATTTGTTTCTTCCTGGATTTTGAACATCTGAATTAAACCACTCTTGTTTGGGTAATGGAACTAATGCAGCTCCATTCATCCATGATGTGGCAATTCAGTTGTGCTTCCATGCCTTCGTTCCGTTTAGATCAATTAGCAAAACACGATGAAATAATGCTTTCTGTGCAAAGATGGTGTTTTCCCATCCCCATATCCCAGTATTTATTTTAATGTGGATTTTGTCATTCATGCTCCATTTACCAAGATTATGTTGCTTGCCTCGTTATGGGGAAAGTATATCGGGAGGTTGATGGCCACCATGGCTATTATAGTTGCAACATGGCGGCTTAATATTCTGAATCATACTAATTTTTTTTATTTATTTTTTTTTACAATACAGAAGCTAGGAAATTTGACTGATTTTATGTGTTTTCCTTTCTAAATGTTGCAAACTAATTTTCTGCAACTAACCGCACCATTGCCAAGGGTAATTAGACATTTTTTTTTTCTCAGTAAAGTGTATTGATCATTCAAGCAAAATGAAACAAATCAGCCAAGATCCTGATGATGTTTTAATATATATTAACTATTAAACCTTTTAATTATTATTTTTTTTCAAAAGAACCATTGCAAATTAATAGCCAGCAACTGACACGCTGACCCATGTGGTTGGAGTAAAGTGGTTTTCGGAAACTTTTTTGGCCAGTTCAGTGAAATCTGCCCCAAATATTTATGCTTTCATATTTCATAATATAATGGCTGTCATCTTTGGAATAGTAATAACGGACTTTGGTTATTAGGTTATCATCCATCATCAGGATTACTGATCAGCTTCAGAAGGAGTAGCTACAATCTGAAGTCTTTTGAGTAATGCTGGTAAAAAGTGAGATACACACGTTAGTAGGTGTACACTAATGCTGTACTAATAATAGTATGGGGGAAAAAGGATGTATATAACACAACATATATGTTATGAAACTTCTGTTTTGGATGACCTAAATGGACATCTAACATCAAAAACGTCATCAAAAAAGCACAACAAAGAATGTTCTTTCTGCGCCAACTCAGAAAACT
>JANHFM010002720.1:139125-149495 GCA_032468115.1 Grayia smithii | reverse complement strand
AGGCAGAAAAAAAAGCAAGGCACAGAGCTCATAACCATGGAACCTGCTGCTTAACCCCCCAGTCAGCTGATTGGAATCCCCCAATCAGCTGTTCACCTCTGGGAACAGCTGATTGGAGGTATACCAGGAGGTAGATCCACCCCCAATCAGCTTTTTTCTTATTTTCCTCCCCAAAAACTAAAGTGTGTTTTATACTCTAGTGCGTCTTATAATCTGAAAAATACGGGTACATGACTCTGGATGCCTTTTTGTAATTAAACCATGGAACTGTAATGGAATAATATACTGCTTTATTATAATTACATAATTCTAGATTCTAAAGTGATTTTTTAGAAAATGTGCACCACTGCTTAACTGTTTTTACGCTTATGAAGCAATGAGTAAGTAAACAGTAATCAATTCCTTCTTCCCCTCCTTCCTGTTCTTCTCATTTCTCAGTACATTCCCTAATATAAGTTTTCTCTACAACTTTTATTTATGGGATTATTTCACCTAAATAATACTACTTTCATCACTGTTGGACATTTTAGTTTTATATAAAAATGATAACAAACTTATAAAAAGTTATTGCTTTAGGGATATAAAGAGTGTTTAAAATCTAAAAACATTTTAAAGAGTAACTAGCTGAATTTCTCATAATTATGATTATTTGGGAGGGAGGAGTGCAAATGTGGAAAAATAAAACAAAGAAATAGAGTTTTTCTACATCCTTACTGGGATTTTTGTCCCTGTAGTTTTCTTGACAAAGTTTTTTCAGATGTGGTTTGCCCTTGCTTACTTCCTAGGGCTGAGACAAAAAGGATTGTCTTGAGGCCATCCAACTAGTTTTGTACCTAAGATAGGACTACAACTCATAGTCTCCTAGTTTCTAGCCTGAAATCCTTACCTGGCAATGTAAAAGGTAAAGTTTTCCCTGTCAGTCATGTTGTTGGGCATGGTGTTTATCTCTGTTTCTTGGCTGAGAGAGTCAACATTGTCTGAAGACAATTTCTGTGGGTCATGTAGATTTCATGGCTATACACCAAAGGCACACAGAACACTGTTACCTTCCCACTGAAGTGATACCTATCAATCTAGTCACATTTGCATGCTTTCAAAATTGGTAGGTGGACAGGAGTCTCACTGAACTTCAAATCAACCTGACAATGAGTCTCACAGAATTTCAAAAAATATTATTTTTTATTTTTGTTTACTTTTTGTTGCGAGAAAAAAAGAAAGGAAAAAACAAAAAAGGAATTCACTAAAGATTTACAAAATGTACCGTAAGTCCTGTACAATAATTTATAACACTGTAATATTCTTAGAAGTAATAATGGATTAGAACTGATAAAGTTCTAATCAATACCAATTTGCCACCTTATTTTAATAATAAATATTAACCATTAGGAACAAATCAGAAATGGACAAAAAACAGCTTACATGAGAATTGACAATCAATTCTCACAAATATAAAACAATAATATAAAAAGAATTGGCAAGAATTTCTTTGGCGGCCTCCTTCAGTACTTCCAATATCCAGAATCAGCTTCCAGTATGCTCAGAAGTCTATTAAGATGACTAGAAACACAGGAGAAGCTCCCAGAAGCAAGGCTAAATGAAACAATGCCACATCCATCATGGCCATGTTCTTTAGAAAAGGTGTTGGCCTTCCTTTATGAGGCGATTTCAAAGGTGTATTTTGCTCAAGGCCTCCTTGAAGCAAAGCATCAAGCTTTTCACAGCCCTGTTGAATCAAACCTTTCATGATTTTAAATTTCTACTTTCTTAAATACCAAAAGATCCTTTATAAAACTCTGAAATGATAATAGCAAGCCACAAATCCTGAAAGCGTATGTGTTTGTTTTTTTGAACTGGAAATAATTCCAGGTAACATTGCCCTGCTTAGGTCTTCAGTATTTGCTTTTTAATCAAATGGCATAGGTTTGTTTAAAAAAGAATAGGGTAAAAAAATTAGTGACAGATAGGCATAAATTACAAATGTACTATATTTTGCCCTTTGAAATATATTAAAAAGAAAGGAGTTAAGGCACCATATTGAAAAGGATATATCCTGAAGGATATGCTTAGCATACAGAGATGATCCTTTACAGACCATGTCACCCACTAAAGATGAGCCAGGTGCACTGACTATATTTTCATTTAGGGAGGTCAGAGTGACTAGATGACCTTAAATTTCTGATTGCTTTGGCCTCTGACCACAAAAAATAATAGCCAATTCCCCAGCTACTTCTTAACCTTGTTCCAGACTTTTCTTTCAAGAATTTTTGAAGTGTGAAAACAGCCAGATGAAAACTCAAATTAATACTAAAACCCAAATTAATAATAATAAAAAAAAAAGAACTGGGAAAGCAATTTAACTATTGAACTGATGCATTTGGGAGATGGTAGGCTGACTTTCAATATTCATCTAGGGCTGTACTGAAAAAAGTAAAGGTGGCAGGACAAAATTTCACATATAAAGTGCTTAAATATATACCCCATCATTATTAATATGATTGTTTAGCAGTACCATTGGGCAGTTCACGGGTGGGGGTAGAGCCATTATTTAATGGGCCTCTGTGAATCATAGGTCATGCATCCTGACTCTAGCTTCATCCTGAAATACAGATTCTATATTAAGAGGTGTCACGTTCTGAGTATCCAGCACCAAGAAACTGCAAACACAGTTTTTGTTTGAAGTGTTTTATCCTGGAAAGCATGAAAACCCGGCACTGAGTGACATACAAACAAAGTCAGGGCTAATTGTGGCCTCTCTTCCATGTCTTAAATTCCCTTGTGCATGCCTACCACACCCCCTCAGCTTCTGGACACTGCAAACAGCCTGGAATCTTCAGCTGCATCTAGGCCAACACTCAGCTGCTGGCCTGCTCTCTGTGTTGCAGCTGATCAGCACTTTGCTTCCCAGCCAATCAACTTCGACACCCAGCTGCTTATCCAAACGCAGAGTAGTGTCGCAGCCTCCACCCGGTGCCCCATGCCCAGCTGCTCGTCAGCCGATCCACTTACTGATCAGCCCGGCAACTACGCCAGTCCCAGTCATGCCCCTGAAGCCTCAAATGGCAACCCTGGGACAGCTCTCCAGAGAGCTGTTGTATCAGAGATTGACAAGAAGCAGTTTAAAAAACAGGTAGTCCTCAACTTACAACCATTAATTTAGTGACCATTCAAAGTTACAATGGCACTGAAAAAAGTGACTTTTTTTCACACTTATGACCATTGTAGCATCCCCATGGTCATGTGAACAAAATTCAGATGCTTGGCAACTGGCATGTATTTGTGACAGTTGCAATGTCCAGGGGTCGTGATCACCTTTTGAGACCTTCTGACAAGCAAAGACAATGAGAAAACCAGATTCACTTGACTTACGAACTTGACAACTGCAGTGATTCACTTAACAACGGTGGTAAGAAAGGTTGTAAAATGCGGCAAAATTCACCTAATATCTGTCTTGCTTAGTGATTGGGTCTCAATCGAGAGTGTAAGTCAAGGACTATCTGTAGATGAGTTCTAAAGACTCTTCCAATTCCATGATTCTGCTGAATTTATCAAAAAGAGCAGCTTTGAGACAAAACATGGGGAATAATCCAGCTGCTCAGAAAGCCATTTATATGGCCATCATACCACATACCATAAAACAAATACTATTCATAATGCGTAATGTTTGTTGCCATTTTGTGTATTGGGAATCCTGGTATAAGAACACAATCTTTTCACACCCTGGAAGAAGAAAGAAAACAAGCCAGTTCTATGGAAAATGACCAAAGCCTTCTGTTCCAGTTCATGAGCAAATATATTGGTGATATCCAGGCAATGCACTGTATAGAGGGGCCTCTAGATGGCTCCAACACAAATGTCCATCAATTTCTCTGTTTTCACATGAGAGTAAAAGCTGCTTGATTAGCAAGTGCAGAAAAATATAGATCACCAAGCAAGGATCTGCAAGCCAATACATTCAAGTGAATTAAAAAAAAAACACCAAGCAAAAACATTCAGGGCAGAGAGCACTTTTAACAGAAAGAAAACATTTTAAAAATCCAGCAAGCAATCAGATCAAGATCACCACAAATGTTTAAAATAAATAGATGTATGTAATCAGGAACCAGATCAACATAGATTAACTCCAAGATTAACTTCAGACCAACAATCAAGTAACCAGGGGTGTCAAACTTGCAGCCTCATGTTGTCGTCATGTGACGTATCACAACTTCTCCCCCGTCGCTAAAACGGGGTGGGTGTGGCCAGCGCATGATCCATCCAGCCCATGGGCCACAAGTTTGATACCCCTGAAGTAAACCCCAATCAAGAAACTGCCAAAGAGCCATAAATAAACAATCCAACCAACGAATCTCTAAGACCACCCCAACTCACCCAAACAGGCAAGCCACCAGAATATAAACTGACAGCAAACAGCACTCCTTACTAGCACTGATGATGTTACTTAGTCAGGGTAATGAAACATCTTCAAGAAAACAAGCTAGTTCAGAGAGCACCAAGGATCCCTCATTTTGACCCTGAGCTACAAATATTCTCCTTTATTGAGATGTATGTACTGTATTGTAGTGTAGTGTAGCTGAGCATTTTAGACTTGAACTATGCTGGAAAATTGTAGCATGCAAATACTTTAGTTATATCTCTTGAGATGTGCAGGCAGAAAAGTTGCAGAAGGTTAAAAAGTAATATAGCTTATCTTAGGTTAGTAATCATTATCTTAGAAACCAAGAAAAATGTGTTCATATAGTATAGGATATGTTTTTTATTCAGCAGTAACATCTCCAAGACTGTATCTGTACTAATAAAAACGTATATCACATTCAAGGTGATATTTCACATAGAGAGCATGGCAAATGTTTCCATATAACTGAGGCATCTACCCCAAGAGACATTCACTCTCCATTATAACCATACCACCAGCCAGGTTATTGAGCCATAGAGCAACATGCTGTTATTAATAATGACAGTAGCAAGGATTTTTCTTAGTAATTTTAATGGCATAGCAATGCTATAAATTGAGGAGCATGCAAAATAGAAAAGTTCTACCATTTATGATTATAGTTAAAAATATTTGTGTGTTCGTGAGTTTGTTTTTAAAGCATCTTAACACGTCTCAATACAGTGAGGTGTCTCCTTCCTGTCTAAGGACATATCTTTGACATAGTTTTGGAAACTGCTTTCTTTATGTCTCTAATTTACCTCTGACAGACAGAATACTTTTCCCACACTAATCTGCTATTTTGATTTACTGTTAGTTTTATAGTGACCACACCTATTCTGATTACCTTAAGCATTCTATGGAGTTTCAAACATTTTAAAAATGTTATAATTATTATGGATGAATTGCAGAAGGGGGCTTTTATTACAATAAAAATAAGCAACATTTAAGAAACAGCATGTTTCTACCAATGCTAAAAGTGCTCTAACGTATGTCCTGCAGGAAACCTGTGGGAAACCAAGTACCTTTGAAAGTACTCCTTGAAACTTCATAAAGTTCCCAATTGTTAATAGCAATGAGGAAGCAGATCATTTGCCCTCTAGATAAACCATAGCTATAATAATCAGAATACCCAGCTGATTTGGATAGGCTAACTGGGAATTCCAGATGTTGCAATGCGAGGAAATTAAAAGTATTCATCTGGAAATTCTAACTTACAAGGTAAGTAAGCTGTCCTTCAAACAAAGTTTCATTTCATGATTTCATGGATATTTTGATGCAGGGTTTTTTGGGCAACAGTACAGGAGTAATTTGTCATTGCTTTCTGACTTTCTAGCTACCTTAAAGCAGGAATATTCCAAGGCTAATCTGATGCTGTTTAGCTTTCTATGTCGGACAAGTCTTGCAAGATGCTGCCACCTGTTGAGGCGACCTCCAAAACAGAACTTAAATGCAATGCTTTAAAGAAGGATTGCAACAATTGCTTCTAGTTTTTGAGAAGCTTTTCCATCTGTGGTCTCCCAGCAACTGGACAAAATAATTATTTCCTTTCCTTTATTAGAGTGATGCTCATCGTAGATAGACACAACTTTTTTCCCTAGGAGCATCTCGGACCCAATTTTAAAAAATAAAGCAATTCTGTGAGTTTATTCTATTTTCAGTAATTATGGTAAGAACACGACAGAGTAAATAATGAAGATGTTACACAAAAAATAGCTTCACTGAAGGCTACAAAGATTAATTATCTTCTGGATTTGAATTAGCCCTGCTGTATAAATGGAATCAACAAGGGTCTCTTAGGACCAAAAGCAATAATATGTCATTAAATCAGTACCTATCTTAGTGTTTGGAATCTTGGATCTGTGCTTTCATTTGATTCCTCAGATAGGGAGAAAAAAAAGTCCAATTGATAACTTTCTTATTGTTAAAACATTTCTCAGTTGAGTTCCCACAGCATGTACTAAAATATGAGTTTGCCTGTCCTTTATTTCAAGGCTCCCTGGCATCTGCTTTAGAAGAATACATATTATGAAGCTTTATGGCAGAGGTAGCATGGAGAGTTTCATGCATTTAGATTTAATAATGAGGGAAATTTGAGCTAATTTTTTAGTAAGGAATGGTTCCCTCTGCTTCCTAAATATATATTTTATTTTCTGGATTATAATCAAGCTTTTACTGAGGAGAACAATTAAGAGTTTACATAATGGAATAAAGAAAAATGTTTTCACCTGGGTCTTCTCATGAGAGAGAGTGAATCAGTAGAACAAAAATAATAAAATATAGTGATTGTTTTATAGGGATAATGGCCAGATAGCTCTTCCAGTTATTTCAGAGAATGAATTGGTTTGGGGAATGCATCACAAAATATAAAAAGCTTCTGCCAAAGTGTTAGTTTAATACTTTCTTTGGCTGGGCAATTTGACAGCCAAGAACCCTTACTTCATCTTAGCTGGCTGAATGAAATTGGATTAATTCTTCCAGCTTGAAGATGAAAGATGACTAAACACTGCTTTTATCAAGTATAGAAGAATTAAGACAAACAGTGAGACCAATGTAGGCTACAAATGAACTTCTCACCATCTTTTTGTCTTCTAAATGTGATTTAGAATTTAGAGCATCTATAAAGCAACAAAGAACAGAATCTGAATTACCTTATTTACACAGAAGCAAATTAAAGGTAGAGCATACATATTATTTTCATACATTTTCATACATTCATACGGTATATGAATGATGAGAAATACAAATGCATAATTCTCACAGAAGGGAACAGATGCGCAGTGCAGAAATACATAAAATTGTTCCTCAGTACCACAACAGGCTCTTTCACCTTCTCTCAGAAACTTTCTATATTTTAGTCCACAAAGATCAAGAGGAAGAACCAATCTTTTTTCTATCTCTAATTTATCTGCCCATAGTTGGGGTTGAAGAGGAGAGGTATGTAAATAATGTTGGATCTGAGAAATTCAAAGAAGTACTTTCTTTGCTAAGAATTTTTTTTTTAAAGTAACCTGGTCAGGAGGGGTCTCATTACTTTTGTGAAACATAATGAGTCTAAATCCAAAAGTGATTTTCCATTTCTAAGATTGATTTACAACAATATTATCATGAATGAAGGTGAATATACATGTCCCACAGTGGTGGGTTGCTCCCAGTTCGGCCTGGTTCATGCGAGCCAGTAGCAGTGATGATGTGAAGTCACCGAACCAGTTCTCCGTGCCCGGGAGCTGGGTCCACCCGCCCATCCCTACTTTTTCCTTTATTTCTGAGCAGTTTAGCCCAGCTGAGGCATAGCAATTTTAGGCATAGCTAAAAAGCACCCATCAGCTGGGCTAAGCTGCTCTGTGCATGCGCAGAGTGCTTGTTTTGAGTTGTATGCTGGGAAAGTATCCAGTGCGCATGCACGGAGTGCCCATTCGGCGTGCATGCAAGTGAAGTGAGCATGCACGTGCCGATCACGTGCAAAGCATGTGCATGAAGAGAACCAGTGGTAAAGGTAAGTAGAACCCACCCCTGATGTCCCAGGATAATATTGTAGGATCCGATCTGGGTCAATCACTGGGACCAAAGTTTTTGTCTTCTGGACTTGTGCTGGAGCCCATCTTTAGGAAACTGCTCTCTAGCCCTCTGTATATTATCATATATACCGTAACCATTCATTTGGGGTGTAATATGTGGAGATATTACTGCTCATTTTCAAACAGTGTGCAAGCATTGCAATTGCCCTGTGTAACTCACAACCAGAACAGAAAGATTAGATCATTTGACAAAATAACTGTTAATGTCTGAGAACAATCTTGTGACAATATGTATACCATATACATATATTGTATGCAGTGATGGAATTCAATTTTTTTTACTTTCGGTTCTGTGGATGTGGGGGCGGTGGGCATGGCAGGGGAAGGATACTGCAAAAATCTCCATTCCCACCCCCCACTCCTGGGGGAAGGATACTGCAAAATCCCCATTCCCACCCCACCCTGGGGCCAGCCAGAGGTGGTATTTGCCAGTTCTCCAAACTACTCAAAATTTCCACTACCGGTTCTTCAGAACATGTCAGAACTTACTAAATAGCACCAGTGGTGGTTTGCTCCCAGTTCTGCCTGGTTCTTTAGAGCAGGTAGTAAAATTGGTGGGAGGCGCCAGAATGTCATAATTGACAAGCTTCGCATGCTCCCATTCCCACTGTGAACCAGTAGTAAAGGTAAGTAGAACCCATCCCTGAATAGCACCCTGATTGTATGTATTGTATGATTGTATGTATTGGATATTAAATTGGATGTATTGGCTAGCAGCAACAGGAGGTTTGATTCTTCAACAGAAAATTATTAAAGAGCATATATTGGTTTTTTGGTGGGTGGGTGTGTTTACATGTTTAGATAGAAGAATAGAAGTAAATTAATAGGATTTTTACTTTAAACATTTACATTCTTAGTACATTCATTCTGATTTGAATAAAAATGACTTTACTGTATCTACTATGGTCACTGTAATTGGTAACTATATCACTGATTTATTCCTTTTTAAAAGAAGCAGCAGACATAATTGTGGGCTACTTCAGCTATGAAATATGCTTCTTTGATGGATGGTTGATTGATTGTTGAATATATGTGCAAACACAAGAGGTCATATTGAATGATGTGTGAACAACTTCATCTTTGGCATTTATCATTTACCAGCTCACTGCTGGTACCACATATGTATTAGATTTTCTCAAGAATGAATTTTCTGCTGCAACCTTTCTCTATTGGTTCAAATAAAGAAAAGTCCCTATTGCAACTATTCTGTGTTGGTTCAGACTTTAAGCACCATGTACTAAAATGATCAGTTTACAAGTTAGTAAGCTTTGACATCCCCATTTCATCTGGCAGTTGATCAATTTCTTTGAAGTCTTTGCTGTGAGAGAAAAATCTTGGATCCCTTTGGAAAAGACAGTTTATCTACTTTCAGATTCTGAAATTCTGTTACAAATCTATCTTCAGTTCTTTCCAATAGAAAGTACTGAAGTTTATTACAGATGTATTTTCAGCACCTTTATTTCCCTTCCCAACAAATCCCAATACATTTCTACCGTAAGAATATAATAATAGGTGATAATTCTTAAGGTACCAAAAAATCCCCTTTGAACAGATACTGTGTTCATACAGTGGAGGAATAATTGAAACAATTGAGCATATTAAGTATTGCCCTCTTGATGCAGGGGCTCACCAGGAATTGTTCTTTCCATTCTTTCCTAAACATCTTGGTTGTTTTGATTTTTTTTTTAACCTTCATTTATTATCAGATCAACCTGTTTTTATTTCCTTCTCCACAGGCAAGTACTGTTGTAAAGTTTGTAGAGTATGCCGTCGTATTTATTTTCCAGTACTCGAGGGACTATCAGGAGAAGAGGGCTTCAACATTCTTCAAATCACCTGAGGGCAGGATAAGAAGTAACAGGTGGAAGCTCATTAAAGAGAGATCTAACCTGGAATTAAGGAGAAATTTCCTGTCAGTGAGAACAATTTATCAGTGGAACAGCTTGACTCCTGAAGTTGTGGGTGCTTCATCATTGGAGGTTTTCAAGAAGAGATTGAACAACCATTTGTCCTGAATGGTATAAAGTCTCCTGCTTGAGCAGGGATTCAACTAGAGGACTTCCAAAGTCCCTTCCAAGCTCATAATTATATTATTATTTTTTTTAGATATTTTAGAACAATTATATTTCCCTTTTTATCCTAATTAATTATGTTTTTCTAATCTGCTGCTCTATATCAGTGTAAAATTGATTGATTCATATTTTCTAAAGTTTATTTTCTTTATTTATCTTTATTATTTATTGATTATTTCAAATTATATGCTGCCCTTCTCCGGAGATTCAGGGTGGCTTACAATTTCTTTAAGCACAAATCAATGTGCTTAGCCATAGCCTTCATTCTTTGTATATGCCTGCTTATTAGGG
>JANHFM010002720.1:12590-24171 GCA_032468115.1 Grayia smithii | reverse complement strand
ATGAGATCCTTAGTGAATTGCAGAGAGTAGTTAGAGAGCATTTCACCGAGGCAGCCTTCGGCGGCGCCATCTTGAAAGCAGAGGGTGGGATGAATAGGGTGGGAATGGAGATTTTGCAATATCCTTCCCATAGAGTGGGGTGGGAATGGAGATTTTGCAGTATCCTTCCCTTGCAATGCCCACCAAGCCACACCCACCAATCCACACCATGCTCACCAAGCCATGCCCACAGAACCGGTACTAAAAAATTTGGATTTCACTACTGCCTAGGACAGTGACGGCTAACCTTTTCCAGACTGAGTGCCCAAAGCACTCCCCCATGCATGCACCCCACCCTCCATACACATGCGCATGCAGCTCCCTGCATGCACCCTGACCCCCTGTATGTGCGTGTGGCCCCCCACATGCGCCCTGACCCCCACACATGTGCAGCAGAGACCTGAAGACCAGCTGGCTGGCAGGAGGCATGCGCAAATGTACAGCAGAGTGGAATTGTGGCAATGACTCACATGCCCACAGAGAGGACTCTGTGTGCCACCTCTGTCACGCATGCCAGCGGTTCACCATCACAAGCCTAGGAGAACAACCAGATCTTAAGCAGTTTTTGAAAGCTGGTGGTAATAATATCAATCTTCAGGGAGATACCATACTGCAGAGAAGGAACCATCACTGAGAAGACATGCTTTCTGGGTCCCACATGATAACACTGCTCAAGAGATAAGACCTGGAGTATGCCCAAATGATGTGATTGAACAGGCAGAAGTATATGAAGACAGGTAGTCCTTCAACTAAAGTATGTAGTTGTAGTATCACCTATAAAGCCATGTAGGATTTTATAGGTGATAACCAGCAGTAACTGGATAGTTGGGAGCAATATTCTGTGTGGAATATTTAAAAGAAGTTTATCTGTAATATTCTTTGGTTTAGAAATTGCATTTTGTATTAAAATGATAGCATTTATTTTACATGGTAGTTTGATTGTCACAAACACATTGGCTATCCAATGTTGTTCAGAAGCAAATATACTCCTGACTTTTAACATTTGAGTTTTAAATTATATGTCAAATAAAATGATAATGGAGTTTTGCAACTTCATAAAATAAAATCTTTTCAGGAAACTAAACAGTCACATTTAAAGCTATATTTTTTAACAAGACACAAAAGTTTACATTTGCAGTTTCTAAAATCTGGATTTTATTTCTGAGATAACTATTCTCATTTCTTGTTTTACATTTTATTTCACACTAGTACTTATTTTTTTAAAAGAGCAGCAATTGTGGAAAATCCAATTTTGCTGTTGACTAGTCTCAAAAGACCAGAAATGAGTTCTGACAATGACCTAGCTTTGCCTGGACAAGTTCTGGCAAATCTTTATTTTCGTGCACAAGTCCTCCAAAATATGTGATCCTACCTCATAACCCTTGGGAGGATAACCACTAGAGATAAATCACATTTACCCACCATCCAGAAGAGATAATAACAAGCTAAGAAGGAAATGAAAAGACCAAAACACATCCTACACTTGGATAAGCAGGGATTAAGACCAGAAAAATAATCAAGCAGACAACAATAATCAAGGAACTACCAAGGAGAAAACTACACCCTAACCAGCACTGGCAAGGCAACCTATTGTATATAAAACAGGGAGCAAAGCAGTGGTGGGTTCCCCCCGGTTCGGTCCGGTTCGCGCGAGCCGGTAGTGGTGACGCAGTGACATCACCGAACCGGTTCGCAGCATCCCGGACCCTGTCCTATCCGCGCAGCCCAACTTACCTTTTTTTCAAAAAATCGGCAAAATTAGCATTCTGCGCATGCGCAGAGTGCTTTTTTTGCCGATTTTTAAAAAATTAATTTTCTGCGCATGTGGGGTAGCGCGGTTTACGCGCGCAAATTTAGCGCGTGCACGTGCGTGCACGAAGAGAACCGGTAGCGAAGATGAGTGGAACCCACCCCTGGAGCAAAGCCCAACATTCACTAACCCTGATGATGTTGCCTAGTCAGATAATGATACATCCGCAAGCAAACAACCAAGCTTAGAGAGCACCAAGGACTCCACAGTTCAACCATGAGCTACGTATATTGTCTTCTATTGAAATGCTTTCTTGTAACGATATTTTCTGGAAATAGTATGTTTATAAGAAAGAACTGCCCTTGCTCCAATAGGATTGGCCTGCTGCACTCATTCTGGCAGAAAGAGCCTACTGCTGATCCCATCAGCCAAGGAATTTCAATGGGTGGAAGTCTAGGAGAATAGTGTTTTCTGCCAAAGCCCTCATCCTTTGGAATGTCTTGTTGTTGGAAGTGATCACCACATAAATTAAAGTTGTGTATCTCTTTTATTTCCTAAGAAAGTCTATTTGGAATAATTGAATAAATTGAATTTATTCTTTGGTGATTTTGTAGTTGTGACCAAAGGTAATATCTTTCTGTGTTTATGTTTTGTTGCTTGCACAACTGCAATTTACCAACCACACCATTCATTTCTGTTAAATATTTTATTGTTCAGAAAACTACTGTATGTTATTTGCATTGGGATTAGTGTACTTTTATAAAATTTTCCAATCAGACTGATCTTTTCTTCCCTTCCACTTCTAAGTTCTCATCTAATTATTTCAAGATGTCCATATTTGTGTGTTTTGTGACAAAGAAGCTTCTTGAAGCAACAAAGGCACAAAAGAGAATAATAACGCTGGTTCAGATTGATTAATGTGTAACGAAATTATTCTGGAAAGTAAATATTTCATCATTATTTACTACAAGATTGATTATTTCTTCACAATTCACTTTCCCAGTTTCCTAACTGATGTTGTCATTTAGTCAAAAGGAGTTTCGTATTATTTTAAAAAAAATCTCATTTATCTGTATATACAAAGGAGAATTGTTCTTTCTATTCTGCTATATGTATAAAAGTAGCTAGTAGTAAAATCTAATCTTGAATGTTGAGGCTGTAAAGTTTTGAAATTCTGAGATTCTAAAATTAAAAAGGACAGAAACTGTTTTATTAAATGTCTCTACACTTTCACAACTAGGGTGTTAGGAGAATTAATAGGAAAAGGATGCGAATCCATAATTCAAAACTTACTTTAATGAAGCTCTATCATATACAGAGCTTCATCAAGTAAGTTTTGTATATAGAGATTTATGCTTCAAGCCTTTATTTTTAAACAATATATGGATGTTAATAAAGGGGGGAAGTGATAAAAATTGGGTGATGGTTGAAGGATGAAAATGTTGTGTGAATGTAACATAAAATTACTATAATTATCCATGCATTTTACATGCTAAAAAAACCCCATTTGAAAGCAGGCAAATTGTCTATAATTATGATGGAATTGTAAGATTATTAGAATCTCACTCGGAGACATCTCACAAAAGTCAAGAGCACCATATCAGTTTTTATAATGAAAGCAATGACCTTTCTTTTAAATCTTGTTCTGAACCAGAATTTCAAAGGAATACATTTCTTGAAACTTACTTTATTAATACAAATTACATTTTTCAAAAAGAATGATTTCAGAACAGTCTATCACAAATGTCCATGTTCCCATGTTTTAAACAAGGATGAGTACCATATACAGTATCTTCAACTAATTAAAAAGTCAATAATATAAAATCATTTAGTGTGAATGACTTATCTGAATCAGAATAATACAACAAATAATAATAAATTATGATCCTGATCCAATACATTCTAGGATTATGTTGAAGATAAAGTAGAAAGAATGTTCATCCCTAAAGCTGATTAGCTATTTTGCCAGGATTCGTTGAATGACTTGAATAATGAAAAATGATGGTGGAGAAATATTATAGAAAACTAAAATATCAGTATAGTAAAATGAATTGAAACTAATCTTTTTAATTCACAGAATTCTTTCAATTTATAGGGCAGTGTTTCAAATAGTAGTAGACTTATATACCACTTTACAGTGCTTTACAACACTCTCTAAGCGGTTTAAAGGGTCAGCATATTGCCACCAACAATTTGGGTCCTCATTTTACCCACCTGGGAAGGATGGAAAGCTGAGTCAAACTTGAGCCTGGTGAGATTTGAACTGCCAAATTGCAGGCAACTGACAGTCAGCAGAAATAGCCTGCAGTACTGAACTCTAACCACTCTACCACCACGGCTCATCAAGTGTTGGATTTATTAAACCAGTCATTTAATCACAGCAATGATCAGCTTTGTTCCAAAAAATTGCATAGTAGACTTGTCTTTTCGTATCAACATACTAATTGCCACAGCATTTCATGAGCAGGAAAAGGTTGCCTGGGACCAACAGAACTGATGAACGGCTACTGGTTACTCCTAAACAAAAACAAGAAGCAAAATCTTGTTGTTGTTTAATCATTTAGTCTTGTCTAACTCTTGGTGAGTTTATAGGCAAGTGCTCTCCGTGCTATCCCGTCGGGCACAGCTTCTTTCAATTGTTGGATGTTCAACTTTGTATCAGATTTGATGTTTTCAAGCCAACATGTTCTTGGCTTGCCCCTTCTTCTTGTTCCCCTAACCATTCCTAGCATCACTGCCTTCTCCAATGAATTTGCACTCATAACATGGCCAAAACAAATCAGACATTGTTCATTTTGCAAATCATCAATGTCCAAAAGAAGGATTTTTTTGAAACACCCAGAGGACCTTTGAAATGATTGTTGTGCACATCATGCCCAGCATGATGTTGTGCACATCATGTATGACATAGGGACAACATAAGGCTTCATTCCAAAGGATTTGCACAGCTTCACTTAAGACACAACTGAGTTGGCCCTTGGACATCAGTTCTGTTCTTCTCTTATATCTCCACCTTATATAAAAACAGGATTAAACTATCTCAAAAGAGAAAGCAAGGCCAGATGCAAAGCCCTGGAAGGCTTCTAGGAGAAGAGATTGAGACTTTCAAGCTTTCATAATGTGGACTCAACCAATGCTGCATCATTGTGCATATTCCTTATGTCTATTGTTTGTGAGGAACTAAGTTTCTAGAAGTAATATTACCATAGGCTGACATCATTGTAATTTTGCATTATTGCTTCTGATGACATTTCATATTTAAGCACATTTTATTGATTTGTATTATTTATGAATCTGTATTATTTATTCTATTTCATTCACATATATGTCCACTTTGCTAATTCAACATCTCCCATTTATTCAGCAGCCATTTTTATCTGTCCTTTTATAATAGGTTTACACAAAAATTATGGAAGCCTCTTTGGCCATCACAGTAATAAATTATAGCTAAGTTCTTTAACCATGACTTCTATAAGTTACTTCTATGGGCATTTGTTCCCCCATATCAATCTCTGGCTTTATATTCTGGGAAGCTTTTAACCTTATTTCATTGAGCTTTCACATTTTTCATCTCCTTGTCATCATGCTACTGATAAATGTAGACCCTCTAGAATTCTAATATTTGCTGGTCACTCACACATTGTTTATATTATCTTGTCCCTTTGGGGCAAGAGCAGATCAATGTTACAACAACAAGCTAACCCTGATATGCAAATATGGGCCATATGTTGGTCAAACTCTCAGTAACTGTATGCACATTAAGCACTCATAGTCACTGTTTACTTGATAATTCTTTAAATAAAAATAGTTCAAAAAACTGTGGCGCACATCAGTCTGCCTTCTCATAAATAAACTTTATGTAGTCATCTCCTTTTCACTCAAAAAAAAAATAGAAATTGATTCAGATTACCTTCAAACTGAAACTTCTGAATGCAGCAAATGATATAAATGAAATCCTTTATGGGGCACTTACATATATTTTTAAAGATTTTTCAGCAGGGAAACTGTTTCTTTAAATCTTAGATCAATTAAATTTACCTTAAGAAATAATTATGCCAGGAAAAGTTGATATTAAAATGGTGGAGAACAACAGAAGAGAAAGTTATACACAGAACCTTGACCTGTTAATGAAAGTTCTTAACAAGAAGCAAAGAGTTTGGAAAGGGCTTTTTCCATGAATCTATTTAAAAAGCTGAATTAGGACACAACTTCACTAACCCAGATAGTACAATTCTGCAGTTTTACTGAACGTTCATCCTAATCCCTTATCCACCCCAAAAATAGATAGATACTAAGTATCTAAGTAGATACTAGAGACCAGGATTTTGAAGTTCAGTAAATTTTGCTGTTGTCCACAAAGGTTGTAGGCTTCCAAGACTCATGGCTGCAAAGGACGATTATGGTCTGCAATTTTGGATACAACTCTTAAGATTGCCTGTACAAATTTTACTACCTTAAAAAACAGCAACAACATTGTGACATGGCTGATTGGAATCGGAATATTTATGTAGGAGATTTTTTTCCTCCTTCATTCATTGTCTTTATATCCTTATCAGCAGTCTTTTCCCATTCAGAGTTATTGATAGAAAGGTACGAGACTTTGTTTTTCTGCCTACTGGCATTCTTCCAAGAACTTTCCAAGGAAGAAATAGTCACGCTCATAAGGATCTCTTTTCTGTTTAAAAAGTGAGACATCTTTTATCCTTCAGGTTCTCGGCATGGATGCAAGTGAACAAAACGGTACAAAATGAATAAGGAATTGAAATTAAAAAAACAAACAAACACAAAACCACACACCCAGCCATATCACGAAACAGTGGTATAAACAATCTTTTGTTTCAATATTTCCAGCCTTAGAAGAATATATTAAAAGCCCAGAGTCAAGCAAGAACAAAAGAGATTATGATAAAACTGGGATTTAGGGGTAGGGGAGAGTGGTAGACATAACTTTTATCATGGTTCTTCATGGAAAGGAAGACTTAAGTTTAATCATGAATGAGGTTGCATTTCTTTCTTCAGGATGGTTGCATAATTCAAGGTTTTCCTGTGTTTGCACGTCCTGCTCAAAGAAGAGGTGACAGATGCAACCAGGAATGCTTTTGTATAGATTCACCAATTGCATCCATGCTTGACCAAGGGTCACTCATCCCTTGGTCACCTGAATTGTAGACTATTACAATACATTCTACATGTAGCTGCCATGAAGGCCATGCTGAAGCTAAAGCTGGTCCAGAATGCAGTGGCACGGGTAGTAATGGGTGTACCATTCCACACCCGTGTCACATCAATGTGTTGTGAATTGCACTGGTTGCCAGTTAACTTCTGCATGCAATTTATAGTATTGATTTCTTCTCTATAAACCAGGGGTGTCCAACCTTGGCAACTTTCAGACTTGTGGACTTCAGCTCCCAGAATTCTCCAGCCAGCATGCTGACTAAAGAGTTAGACTCCACAAGTATTAAAGTTGCCAAGTTGGACACCCCTGCTATAATGCCTTTCATGACACAAGGTCAGACTGTCTAAGATAGTTTCTATTCACCCTGTGGTCATGCTCTGGGTCACATTGATCAAACAGTGTCATATAGTGAGACACCTAAGAAATGGGCCTTTTCTGTTGCAATGCTGTACCCTGGAATAGTATTCACCCAAATATTTGTATAACCCCTGAATTTTGTTCAAGCACATCTTTAAATTGTGGCTTTTCCAACAGGTCTTGAGCTAAAGTGGGTGGCAGATCCCTCGTGGGAATATGTACGTTAGGTTGTATGTTTTGTTACCCTGTCTGGATGTTATTCTTTCTTCTTCATTATATTATTTTTGTACTGCTTTTATGCTATTCAGAAGTTGGACAGCCTTGTAAATTTGATAAATCAATCAATAACCAAATGACAAAGGCTCTTTCTTTTGTAAAACTGTAGAATTATTCAAGCATTACCTTCAACAGGGAATCAATACTAAGCAGCCCTTCCTGTTCTTTTCCATAGTGGTAATGGTGATATAACAGGGAAACTGTCCCTGGGCATGCAACGGAATTGCAGCGAGGAATTTAAATAATCACAGGTGTCCTGAATAAATACATTTAGGATCTAAGTATCTTTAAATACCAATGGAAAGAAGTCACAACAGGATCCTGGGGAAGTAAGTGATAACAAAGTGAACATTTAACAACAGTAAGATGAAGAGGCTAAAGAAGAATTCAGTACACACCGACATCCCATGCTAATCCAATTTTAATTTACCTTACTTTTAGGTCATGAGAATAATTTTACTTCATTTTGCATTCCTCAGACTCTGTATGGGGGCCCTTCTGGGAAAAGATATAGATAAGTAAAAAGAAGTTCAGAAAGCAGCAAGATGGAAGGACTATGCAGGAAAGAATTGGGTACAGTCAGCCGAGGAGAGAGAAGTCTGAATGGATATAAATGAGCACTTGCTGAATATCTGAAAAGCTGCCACATGGAAGAGAAGACAGGTTGTCTATTGCTCCAACACCCAAGTTTAAATCTAATTAGATAGTGATAGCAATTTATACTTATGCACATATACTCAGGGATGAAATGCTACCGGTTTAGACCGGTTCACCCAAACCAGTAGTAACAAAAGCTGCTGGTTTGCCCAAACTGCTAATAAAAAAATGCTACCAGTTCGGAAGAACCAGTATTTCCGACAATCACCTGTGCCGCACAATTTATATTCGCTAGAAAGCAGGAAATCCTGCTTTCTAGTGAATCTAAATCACATGGCGCAGCTGTTTCCCCACCCCTGCTGTTCTACTTACTTTCTTAAGCATTCATTTTCCACGCTGCACAGTAGGACCTGCAGTGCACATGTGCACAAAGAGTGCATTTGGCATGCACTGTGCATGCGCACACATGCAGTGCGTGTTTGGCACAGATTGCGAATGCGCGCACAGCAAACCAGTAGCAGACCTCGGAGCCTTACAGCCTTCTCTAAGAGGTTTACAGTCATTTTATTCATTTTACCCACCTCAGAAGGATGGAAGGCTGAGTCAACCTTGAGCTGGACAGGATTGAAATGCTGACCATGGGTAGAGTCAGCCTGCAATACTGCATTGTAACCACTGCACCAATAGTGGGTTGCTGCCGGTTCGCCCCGGTTCGCGCAATCCGGTAGCGGTGACATTGTGATGTCATCGAACTGGTTCTCCATGTCCGGGAGCCGGGCCCACCCACGCACCCGTACTTACGGTTTTCTGGAAAAAAACTCGAAACAAGCGCTCTTTTTTCCGGAAAAAAGTTAGTGTGCATGCACGGAGTGCGTGTTTGGTGTGCACACAAGCGAAGCGAGCACGCAGGCGCCGATCACGTGCAAAGCGCATGCAGAAAGAGAACCGGTAGTAAAGGTAAGTAGAACCCACCCCTGCACTCCACCGCCATGGTACATGCCTTTCAGACATTAGAAGAATAAGAAGAAATTTGCAAAGAAACCAACCAACTAGAGAGATTGAGAACTTGCCTACATTTTATGAGAATCCTGGACAAGCATTTGTTGTGGACATTCTTATCCAATGCAGACCATACTTCTTTTTATTTAAGAATGAAATTAATTCAATGAAACATGTTATTTGGTGTCCATCCAATTTCTCAAAGAAATAAAGAACATTTTAAAAGGCTTGGACATAGCTTTTTTGTTGTTCTGGCACTGTAAGATATTTAAGCTTCTTCAATTCATAAGATTTAGCCTTGTCCAGTCACAGATTTGTTTAAATTCATACCACAGCAAAGGCTAGGATAGCTTAGTAAATAAATGTAACAGAAATATAAATGTGTGGTTAAACAATATTCTTAAAATATGTAATTTGTTCTTTATGTATTAGCAGTTTGATTCTACTCAACCTAAGACTTGGCACAGAGGAAAATGTTATGTAAATGGAAAGAGACTTATTCCCCTGATAGTGAGGAATGGATTCAGGCTATGAACCTATTTTTAAAGTTTAAAGGAATAAACTGTCATGTAGTCTTCTACATTTAAGAAGCTAGATTGAACTAATTTTACATAAATACTAAATGGAGATTATATGATTTTTTTTTCTTTAGAATTGTATTCCTATTTTCTTTTTGCTGTTTATTTTATTTTATTCACCACAAAATTGGTAGGTTTTTTCCCCTCACTGTATAACCTCTACTATATTGTCTTCTGTTGTAATGATCTGCATTTTATTATTGTTGTTATTGTTGTAGTAGTAAAAGATCTTTTCCCTCTTTCTCTCCCTTTAGCTCAGGAAAAAGGAAGGAGAAAAAAAACATATATTTCTGTTTGGTACCTTATTGATGATTGCCCAGGTCTAGGTGATTATATATCTAGGTATTATATTATACGTATGTATGTATGTATGTATGTATGTATGTATGCAAGTAAATATGTATGTATAGCCATATGCATATATTATATTATATTATATTATATTATATTATATTATATTATATTATGTCCAAAATTGCCCAAGAAAAGTATAAAAAATTCCCTATAAGGTTCAGGGGAGATGAGGGATTTTGACTTAATTTTTCATTCTCTTTCTCTCTCAATATTACAACTTTATTTTTTATTTTATTTTTCTGCTCTCCCCATGTATACCTAAACTTTCTGTACGTTCCATTAAATTGAATCGCTTCTCAAAACCCTGTCTTTGAATTCACACTTCAAATCTGTCCCCCTGAACTGAACGTATTAATTGTTCATAGATTAGATTTTTTTTTCTAATTCTCATTTTCACTGCTTTATATACTAATCTCAAATAATCTTTGAATCACAAATAATTATGTGTTTAACTCCACATAATTTGTTGATTGCTTATAGCTTGATTGCCTTGTTTTCCATTATTTTCAAATATTATTTCACAATTGGTTATTACTTATAACTTCTTAATGAAGATGCTTGCATTAAGGTCCCAGCAAAACTGTCATGGTGGGAGATCTCAGTTTGTATTAGCACATAAAATCAATAAAAAAGCTTCCATTAAATAATAACCTGTCACATAAATCACTATGTTTAATGTATACTCAAATAGCAAGAGTGCTTAGACTTATATACCACTTTACAGCACTCTCTGAGTAGTTTACAATGTCAGCATATTGTCCCCAAAATTCTGAATCCTCATTTTACCAACCTTGGAAGGAGGGAAGGAAGGCTGAGTCAACCCTGAGCCTATAAGGATTTAACTCCAGATGGTGGGCAGAATTGGCCTGTAATACTGCATTCTAACCCCTATATCACTAGGGCTGCTAAAACTGATCAAATAATCTCAACATAATAAAATGACCATTGATCTATCAATTTCTGCCCTGAGTTACAAATATTTTCCATTATTGGTAGTGATCTATCAATTAGAAATAATCACATTCCATCTACACATTTTATGCAAACTATGTTAATTATAGCTATAATGCAAATATAAACTATGGTGAAACAGAATTGTCTGCCTTGTGACATGTGTTTGTTTGATTGATTGATTGATTTTATCTTACCTTTATTACTTTTAAGCAAGGAAAAACTCTTGCTACCAAATGTGTTCTTGGAACCCATCCTCAATTCAGCTAGTGATCCTAATTCCCTTTGCCTGAAGAGAAAGTAGTCGGTGTGACCGTTAAAAGGAAGACAGCTGTAAAATTTCTATTGTGGCAATCCTTGCAAATCTCCATGAAAAAGCTTTTCCAAGATGAGAGGAGATGAATCAAAATGACGATGTTTATCTACCCACACCCCTAGCTGTTTGTCCTGGCCAATGGGCCACGGCCCCTCTGTCCCACACACTTCAGCACAGCCAGTGATGGG
>JANHFM010002719.1:146135-163043 GCA_032468115.1 Grayia smithii | reverse complement strand
CCTGCACATGCACGTGTGCCCCCCCATATGCACCCCCCCCATCATGCATGCACGGCAGAGACCCATAGACCAGCTGGCCAGCGGGAGGCGTTGGCTCATGTTCGGCGGAGCTGAGCTGGGATGACGGCTCGCATGCCCACAGAGAGGATGCTACATGCCACCTCTGGCAAACGTACCACAGGTTCGCCATCATGGCTATAGACATTCATCTGTGTTTAGTAATAAATTAGTTCTTTGCTCAGATCTAAAAATCTAATTATTATTTTTTTAATATTTTTATTTACCAGTATACATTTAACTTTAACATATATAAGTATTTAATAAACAGTGTATTGTCTGGGTCATTTTACATATACATAATAATAATAGTAATAATAATTCTTTACTTGTGTATAATAGTATTCTTCCAACTTCTGATTTCTACCTTTATTATCTATATTTCTTAGGTAGAAAATCTTTTTTAAAAAATTTGGATGCCCCGAGACATAGGGATAATACTTTCTTGTAGCCTCCTCCTTTCCTGTTGGAAACTTGGTAGTTGGCTTCTTTAAAATGAAATGTTCCCCAATACTTCCTCAACATGCTGAAAATGTAAACAACAAAGGGGAACGTACTACCACATGTGGTGGATGTGCCCCAAAGCAAATCAGTATTGGAGTAAAACTAGATTACAATTAGAAGAGATAACCAAACAACATATCAAGATGAAGCCAGAAATCTTCTTATTAGTAATACTCCCTGAACTTATGAAGAAAAAAATACAATACTTAATTATTCATATCATTACAACTGCAAGAATACTATATGCACAAAATTGGAAAAATAATAATACACCAACAGAAGATAATCTGCTTTTTTTTAAAAAAAATGTAATGTGCAGAAATGGACAAATTAACAAAGGAAATACAAGAAAAAGAGGAAACAGAATATTGTATAGTATGGGAGAAACGGTATAAATGGTTAGAGGAGAGAGAAAAAAGGCAAGGAAAGAACGATTGAAGATGCTATAAGAGTAGAAATACAATAGGAACTAAGAGGGAACAGAAAAGAGATACCGGTAGATTGTAGAAACGAAATTGTGTACACTGCTATGTATATGGATATATGTAAATAAAATAATATTAAAATTATATGTATAAAGGATAAATTGAAATAAATAAATTGAGGAAAAACGAAGAAGTAAGAAATGTCTACCGATGCGAAATTGTTGAAAAGAAAAAATTGTCAGAGATTTTGCTTTGTTTTTAAAACTGTTTAAAAAAAAATATTTAATAAAAAAATAAGAATAAAGTAAAATGAACTGGAGAATAGCTGGAGGGACAGTGCTTCAGAGATTGCTCCTCAAATTTAGCATCCGTGTCTGTGTTAAACAGGAGCTACAGCGAGGTGGCCATGCCCACTGCCCCTTCAACCTAGATACTGGATTGACAGTAAAAATTAATTTCCACAGTAGAGACAGGCAAGCTGAAGCAATATTCAGTTACCGCCCCAGTCAGGATTGTAAGATGAAGCTTGCCTTTCTCCTCAAGCAGTAAAAAGAGCAGGGCTGACTGTTGTAGGAAAGAAACTGGCCTCTTCCAAAGCAATAGAGATGTGAAAGAGAGAAAGTCAGGGAAACAGAACAGAACTTTAAAAACCAGAACAGAAATAGAACAGAAAGCCAATGTTACTGCTTATCCCCCAAACTCTATGTTGCTGAGTAGATTATAACTACTCTGAAGATTCATGGGAATTGGCAAACTGCAAATCTGCCTGTTAAAAGCTCCCTTAAGTGTTAGGACTATCGGGTTACTTTTCCAGTCCTTTCCTATTCTGCATAAATTACAGGTAGTCCTCACTTAGAGATCACAATTGGGACATGTAACTCTGTCACCAGCGATGGGTTTCTCATATTCTTGCCACTGGTTCAGGTGCCTTCCACGCATGCGCCTGGCTTTCCGTGCATGCGCTTTGCTCACGGGCATAATACACTTCTGCACATACACCCGGCCTCCAAATGTGGCTAAATAGGATGGCATTACATCCGGGCCCGGGCCCATCCGCAGTAGCTGCTATCGGTTCGCCTGAACCAGTCTGAACCACCTGAATACCACCTCTGTCTGTCACTAAGCTCTTCGGTCACTAAGCAGAGAATCATGTCTCTGCAATGGAGTCATGATGTCACTTCCCATTCAGTCATTAAGTGAATCAGTGTGGTCATGAAGCAAATCATCACATGACTCCTGATTTTACCTCAACATTCTTCATAAATTCTGTTTGTTGCAAGATGGTCGGAAAGCGCAAGAACAGCAATCAGGTGACCGTGAGATACTGCGGCCATCGTAAATGTGAGGATTGGTTGCAAAGTTGTGTATTTCTTGCACCATGGAATGGTGATAAATATGACAATTGGTAAATAAGAACTAACTCTACTTTCTCTGAAGACTTTTCGGAAAGTTGCCATAATAAGTAGACATTTTGGGGGTTTTGTAAAATTAGCCTTGTATTAGCCTCAAATTAGCCTCAGAGAAGAGCCAGCCTCTTCTGTGGGTAGATGCAGTGGTGGTATTCAGCCGGTTCGGACCAGTTCAGGCGAACTGGTAGTGGCCCCAGCACTATGCCGTCCTATTTAGCCACATTTTCTAAGCCACGCGCATGTGTGCAAGCCGCCCACGTGAGCAAAGGGCATGCGCAGAAGGCTCACTCTCACGTTTTCTGTGCACGGCAAACGGTAAAATTATGTGAAACCCCACCTCTGGGTAGATGAGACTGACAGACCCTAGAAGAAATGTAGCCATGATTTTCCAAACTGTGGTCATATTTACTTAAAACAAAGACAACCTTGAATTTCTTTCTTTCTTTCTTTCTTTCTTTCTTTCTTTCTTTCTTTCTTTCTTTCTTTCTTTCTTTCTTTTTTATTGGCCAAGTGTGATTGAACACACAAGGAATTTGTCTTGGTGCATACTCTCACGGTGAACATAAAAGAAAAAATACATTCAGCATGAATCATAAGGTACAACACTTAATGATAGCCATAGGGAACCAATAAACAATCAAATCATATTAGGAAACAGTCAGAATAAATCTTAAGGATACCAGCAACAAGGTTATAGTCATACAGTCATAAGTGGGAGGAGATGGGTGATAGGAACAGTGAGAAGATTAATAATAATGCAGACTTAAACTATTTAAGCTAAAAAGAGCCAGCATTTTGGGTTTCTATTCTTTCTGATTCTGATGCACCATAGCAGAACAGTGAGTAGCGGCATAAGAACACCAACAGCATCTTCAGGTTAGAGGTAATTTTTGTCCTAGATGTAGTCCCTCTGCGAGAAATTACCGCAAAGAGAGGGGCTTGCTTTTTCTCACCTGCTCACCAAATGCATTTCCAAAGTCAGGATGTGGGATGCCCAATGGAAGTTCAGCTCTAGGGTGACTTATGCAGCCGACAGGGCTTCTTATCAACACAACTTGTACATTCATATTCCGTAGAAGAACATAGTTACAGTTGGTTGCGTAAGTGAAGGTGGGCGTTGTAGTTTCCTGATATTCCAAGGAAAATGGGGAAGCATCGAGTTCTTTGTTCATACCAGCATTTTACCATCATGTTATGCAATCACAAAGGGCAGAAACGTTTCCTGCATGACCATCACAGCTGAGGCATTCCCACCACTCCCACCAATCCATACAGATTTTATTTGACACTAGTTCCCCGCAGGATTGTAAGTGTGGTGCTGGTCCATACTGCAAGCTCAGTCCTAAATAAATTACAGGTAGCTCTTGACTTACGGCTTCAATTGAGCCCAAAATTTCTGTTGCTAAGTGAGACGGTTGTTAAATGAGCTTTGCCCAGGGATAAAATCCAGCAGGTTCTGGAGAACTAGTAGCGGAAATTTTGAGTAGTTTGGAGAATCGGCAAATACCACCTGTGGTTGATCCCAGAGTGGGGTGGGAATGGAGATTTTGCAGTATCCTTCCCCCAGGAGTGGGGTGGGAATGGAGATTTTGGAGTATCCTTCCTCTGCCATGCCCACCAAACCACACCACACCCACCAAGCCACACCCACAAAACTGGTAGTAAAAGAATTTGGATTTCACCACTGGCTTTGCCCCATATTACGACCTTTCTTGCCACAGTTGTTAAGCCCATCACTGCAGTTATTAAATTAGTAGCATGGTTGTTAGGTGATTCTAGCTTCTCCATTGATTTTGCTTATCAGAAGGCCACCAAAGATAATCACATGATCCCCGGACACTGCAATCATAATAAATATGAAACAGTTGCCAAGCATCTGAATTTGGTGGTGCTACAATGGTTGTCAGTGTGGGAAACAGTCATACGTCACTTTTTTCAGTGCCTTGTAATTTCAAACGGTCACTAAACAAATTGTTATAAGTCAAGGACTGCTTGTAACAGCATAATATAGTTTTCCCTTTTGGCAGAAACCAGGAGATCTACTCTATTCCTGCCTTAGGTTTGAGAGCTAGTTGAATGACTTTGGGCCAGCCACTCTCTCTTAGCCCAACTTACCTTGCAAGGGTTGTTGTTGTGGGAAAATAGGAGGAGGAAGGAGTATTAAGTAAGTTTGCTGCTTTGAATTACTTATAGAGTACTAAGGGTTGGATACAAATAAACAAGCAAACCTCCTAATGCATCAGTCAAATATCACATGAAATTATAGTTTTCTCTCCATTTTATGGGTGACATTTATGTGTCCAATGGAATTCAAAATGAAATATCACAAGACATGGTTGGGAACCACAGAAAGTACAACACAATATGGATTTACATCAGCCTAGTATGACTCCATCACTATTAATTTTATATAGACACTATTCATGGAACTGATTATGAAATTCTGCAGTTAAAACTTATTCTAACGTGTCTGTACAAGAGAACAATTGTGATTCTGGGGATCACACTGGTTACTATCATTAGAATTAAAAGTAGCCCAGAACATCGCCAGAAACATGTAGTAAAAATGTATCAGGGCAACAGTTATTGGAAAGAGTAATAAAGCAATTGGCATCTTCAAATGATGAAGTATGATCCATAGCCGTCTACCATCCATTCACCATTCTGATGTGTTTATCACATGGCACAAGAATTCAGGCCCCAGTATTGCCTGTCTGTCAGGGTAGGGATTTAGCAGACTGGTAAATTATAGCCACAAGCCCTGTTACCCTGTTAAACATCAAAGGCAATGAGAGTAGGACCAAAAGAGGAAATAAATAAGCCAATGAAACAGTCCTAAACTGTTTCTGAAAATACATGATTGGGGTTCAGATTAGGAAGAATTGCACCTCTTTGTCACTTGCAAACACCTATTGCTGCTTAGAAGCTTATAAAGATTAGCACCAAACATTCAAACAGATTAATTTGCATTATAGAAATCAAAATCGCAAGGTTTTACATGGTATATGCATGCTATATTGGTGGCACAAAAGTAATTTTGTCATCGGGATTAGATGTTATGAAAGCATCTTCTGTTAACCAGTGGGATATTTCCATCCTGTCCTTGGTACAACCAACATTCTCCAAGAAAACCAGGAAGGTATTAGATAGAAATGTTATTCATAATTTGGAGAGAAAAAATACGTTTATCATGGTGTTGTTCTAAGGTCTAAGGTTTGCATTTAGGTCATTTTTGTTTATAAATAATCCACATGTGGGATTTGAAGTTGGATTAAAATTATTTCTATTATAAATTTCTAGCAACAATTTATGTTTAATACGATGCATAAATGGGTGTGATTAGGCAAAAGTTATTTGAAGCTCAGTTATGTATGTTTGAGTTGAATGCCTTCAGAAAGATGCATCAACAGTTGAGTTGCATGCTATGTTTTGAATGGCTACAGGTGGAATATAGGTAAATATATAAATTGTGCATTTAAATTAAGCCACTGTAAACTAATGTTATAAAGAGATTAAGACTAGCTATTCCAGCATCTCCTGACAATTAACAAGGCCAGGAACTTCAAATATCAGATCAGTTTCCATGGGACATTTTCTCTATCTGTCTCGGCTCACACATTACAAAAGAAATCTGTTTTCTATCATTCCAGCCAAACAATTTTTAAGAAATGGCAAGGTGAGGATACCCACATCCATGATCAAACTCCAGAAATACGTTCTTAGTCCCAAACTGCTCTCATACCCATGTTGCAGATGATAGCTTCTGTTCCATATTGTAAAAAGGTTTAGAATTAGAATCAAATTCAGCCTAATAATGCAAGGTGTGCCAAAAATGGGTAGAAAGGGGTCAAGAGACAAAAAGCTGCCCACAATTGTTAGAGTTGGTAGCAAGCATTCAGAAGTTTCAAGAAGCAGCCAGGAATTTGGTGGGAAAGGAGCCAAGAACACAAAGCTTCTTTAATGATGTTGCTTCAAGCATTTGTGGAAAGAGCGAACTGGTGAAATGGTTACATTGCCTGTAAATTCAAATATGCTCTTTCCAGTCTTTTAATAATACAGATTTTTTTAAAAAAAATATGGATTTTTAATATCCATTTTCTGGCTTTTTTATTGTATGTAGTCTAGAATGATGATTGTAAGATGGGCAGTATATAAATATGATGAACGAGTAACTAAAATTAACTAATTGGGCTCTTGAGCAGAGCAATTGGCAATGCAGCAATGCAGCAATGCAATTCCACTTAGCTTGGAAGCTCTGCACATTTTGCCTTAAGCACAGCTTCCAGCAAGCCTGGCATAGGTAAAATTTAGAGTCTTACTCCTTGCTTCTGAACTTGGCATGATGGCGAGCCTTGTGTCCAGCAGATATGTTGAGAGAAGGAAACCACTTGTCAGGTTCAGGATTAGGAATCTTGAGAATGGCAATTGATTCTGTAATTAATTAACAGTCTTAGAGCTGTGGGTTGGCCTAGTGAAGTCCGTGCAATGGGGAGTAATGTAACAAAGAACATTCAAGATTCTTTCTGATCCCAAATTCTGCAACTATGCAAAGCCAAATTCCAAATATAACACTGATTTTTTTTCTGATCTTCTCTCACACCTCTTGTTTTTTCTATCTGTAAATAGAAATCTTAAACCTAGCTAATTCTTAATACTGACACTTACTGCAACACAGATATTTTCCATTCTTGTATCTGCTATCAGACTTCCTTGGTTACGCAATATTTTCTTTTTCTTAAGTTTAATACTTACATTTTACTTCTCAACCTGATAGATGACAAGCTAGAACTGTTGAGCAGATTCCATTTGCTAAACTCTTCAGTATGAAATATGAGTCAGCCCTCTTAAAATAGACTTAAAATAATAGGACTGAAAAAAGTGAAGAATTTATTTTCTGAACTTAATATACATACTGGCTGGCATATCTCTGTAACCACAAAAGTTGGAAATTAATTAAAGGAACCAAAACACAGGGAATACCTAGTTCCTCACTCAAAATATTGTTTTAGGAATTCCATGCCAACCACAAGACTTAATATGCCTCCTGCCTCTTGTGGAGATCAAATCTGCTTCTTGCCTCTGCTATGGATAACTTAGTTTTGACAACACGTTGCCTTCATTTTTGGAGTTCTTGAACCAGATGGCTAGGACTGTGTGGCCATAACCCCATCTGTTGGCCCCAGCTACATCACTGTTCTTCAGCTAAGTAGGATTAACTTGAACATTTGCAAAACCAGTCTATAAAGTCTCTTTCCAGCCCTCATTCAGTTAAAGGTGTGAGACAGTGTTTTTCAACCTTGGCCACTGGAAGATGTGTGGACTTCAACTCCAAGAATTCCCCAGCCAGCTCTGAAGTCCACACATCTTCCAGTAGCCAAGGTTGAGAAAGACTGGTGTGAGAGATCCATTGCAGGTTGCAAAAATTCATGTCACTGCACCCACACCCCATACTTAACAATGTTTAATTTATCCCTCTTCTAATATTTAAATACAATGGCCCCATGTTGATAGACCACAGTCCAGTTGACAATATCTTCCTTGCTAGTTTTTTAGTAGACAATGAAATAGAAATGGTGATTTGCCTGAAGAATCTTTTCCAAAAAGACAAAGTAAGGAAGCTGAAACTGAAATTTTACAATACTGCTAAGAGTTGCCTGGTTCTACAGTATTGTTATAAAAAGAAGTAAATTCTGCAGGAGATTTATTGTCCAGCAGTGTAACATATTCTCTGACAATACAGACTTCTCCCATCCTCAATTCTGTATTAGTCCATTGACTGAAGTGCAAGGAGTGATTTCCCCCTCCAGTGGTATTATATATATAATTGAATTGAGTGAAGATGCATTGATTATTCTCAAGGTGAAGACCTTGCAATACCGGTATGTCCAGGATATCTCATTAGGATGGAGTGGGTATCTTGCAACCTGGGGCTTCAGCTGATTCCTGAGATCTTTTAGGAGCAGTGACAGGGATTATCAAAAGAGTCAAAAAGGGTAGCCATTTAACTGTGTGGTTGTGGCCATCATCTTGACTTTTTTCGACTCCCTCTGCACACCCACCCACTCCCATTTCTACGAGTTCCCCATGTCACAATTATCAAACTGCTGAATTTCAGCTGCTTGATTTTAGGTGCTATTTTAAGATTGGCAACAAAGAGGAATAGGCAACTCAGATTTCCAACAGACTTAACCCACCATACTCAAAATAGTTAAAATAAATTTCTGAACCTAGTAGGTGCCTCTTGATAACAGATGTCTTGTTTTTTACCTGTTGACCTTTGAAAATGTTTGTTTTGAAAAAAAATGTACCCTGATTAACATATAATCTATTTTTAAGTATACAGGGAGAAAGGATCATCTTTTGGTATTCAGATATACACATTTCTAAGTGATACAAAGCTATTTTTGTTTGTATAGATGAGATTTAATTAAAGGCTGAGATTTTATGATGGCTTGTCGGGTTGCTGCCAAAACAATTATAAGGGCTACAAAACCAGAAGGGGGAAGCAGGCCTCTCGGTACCAAATGCCAGGGGGCCCCTGTGAGAGGTTGTGCTTGTGTCCTTGTTATATTAATAACTGGCCGCAGAACTCCCAGCTGTGGCCATGTTCCTTTAGGGGCTCCTGCATCATGCAATGCAGTTTTTGGTCAGAGAACTGAGTCATCAAGCCCAGGGACTACAAGTAAAGCACAGAGACATCCAAGCCAAAGCAACTGTTCTCAGTCATTGCAGGCTTCTTTCTGAACCATGTCTCGACCCTATGCTTATTGCTCAAAACCTGGTTCGATAGTAAATAAGGAAAACGCTTCATCAAACAATTTCTTAGAAATGCATTTGATGCCTCTAGATTTGTTGGAAAATAGGTAGATTGTTGATACAATCCATGACATTTCCAGACAGAATTTTTCATTGTAAAAGTCATAGTGAATAAAATCCATAATATTAAAAAAAAAAAAAGGGACATGTAGAATTGGAGACTGTGGAATCGTTTGCCAATGGAATTGAATACCCAGACTTGCGTGATAGAGCTGCTACACATTTTTCGTTGATCCCCAGATATCTCCTTCAGCTACCAGAAGCAAGACGTGAGTCATATAGAAGATACGTCTTTCTTCTGAGTTATGACTATTTCCCTTTGGGAAAAGAAATAAGGACACATTGAGAGAGCGTATTCAAGCAATTGATTTTTATTCTCCCGTACTTATTAATCTGGAAACAATAATACCAGATGAATTTGCAAATACAAAAGTTCATTTCACTGGAAAAACTTTGCCAAATGGGAAATAATATGAGTACATACATATTGCAGGAGGATGTCTGCTATTGGGAAGGACAGCGCTGGATGATAAAATGCTATACTAAGTAAATGCTGGAAGACTGCAATAATCCAGACAATCACCAGATGACAGCATTGGTTTCTCTTGGTTGTCATCTAGCTCACTGGACTCATTTGTAGTATACTGCAAAGCTCACAGTGGACTTCAACTCCCAGAATTTCCCAACCAGCCCACACAAGTTTACTAAGTTTGAAAAACACTGATCCAAAGGAAGGTTGGATCTTTGCAGCCCAGTTATAGTAATCCTTATATAGATAACCTTCATTTAATTCTGTTTTGACCTTAAAAAACAAAGCAGCACAGTTGCAGCACTAAAGAATCTGATGTAGAAGGTGTTTATGTCTGTTACCTTAAGTTTGATTAAGCTCTTGCTTGGCATACTGATAAAACCCTGTCAGTACAGAGGCTTGTCCATAGGTCTGTTCTTTGCAGAGGACATGAGGATAATTTCATTTCCAATGAGACTGTTGGCTGAAAAACACCAGTTATGCATCAACATCTTCCAACTGTAATTTGTTTTATTCTCAGCTTTTCCACTTTTAGATTTGGGATCAAAACCACATTAATATTCTTTTGGCAGTGGCACAGAAGTTTAATGACACTGGAACTGCTGATCAGAAATAGTTCGCACTCCATCAGTTTGAGCCTGGTTCCCTGAGACTGACTGAGCTCCTGTCGTTTGATCTCTAGCTTCTGCCCACCCAGCAGTTTGAAAACATGCAATATTGTGAGTAGATAAATGGGTACCACTTCAGAGGGGAAAAATAACCTAACTGCATTTGTGTGTGCAAAAAAGCCGGCACTGGACCTGACTGGATGCAAGAATCACTACATGAGGTGAGGTGAGACAAGATGAGACCGGTAGAGGAGTCCAGAAGAACTGGTAACCCGAGCACGGGTAGTTAACTGGTGTAAAGCTAGTGCACCAGGAACAGGGATGCAAGCACCAAATTGAATGAACTTACAATTAGACTATCAGGACTACATTGTGTCTAGCATGTGTAGATTTCCCTGACATTGTGTACTGTATGCTACATAAACACACACACACACACACACAAATAAATTCTTTTAGGTCAGTATTTTCCCTGAGTTTATTTCCTTATTCAGAACAGTTTCAATCTGCAGCAGCTCACATGGTGGGAAAAAGGAATGGGTGCCTCTTTCTAAGGTTTTTTTTTGCAAAATATTTTTAGAAGTTGCTTTTTGCCCCTTGGGAAAAACAATTATAGTATCTCACTTTTTCTGTCTTAGGCAGAAGCTGAGGAGGTTCTTAGAGCAGCCGAGGAGGCTTTTAATAGGAAAATAGTTTGCAGAGAAAGAGTTCATTAACTCAGCTGCCATGCAGTCTGCCTGCTTTTTACTCCATGGAGTTAAAAAGAACATACAGTCTCCTGATTATCTTGACAGTTATCTTTAGAGATTAGATTAGGTTCAGACATAATGAATGATCGAAGGTCAGCTTCATGGCTGAATAGGGAATTGGGCCAAGGTCACCTGGATCTAAATCAAACTCTCCAAGAATGTCAGTCAAGTTTCAAACTTTTTGGCTATTTTGCTCTTTAGCTTTGTAAGCAAATTTAAAACTAAACACTAATAAAAACTGCTTGTCTGATTTAGATTAAGAAGGTATTTCATAGTATCTGCTTTTTTTGATATTTGATGCTGATGCTGATGCTGATGATACTGGAGATAATGGAAATGGACTAATTGAAGTCCAGCAATTTTCCTTGTTTTATAGTCAGTCATCCTTATGTTTTATTTTGATATATATCTTTCAAAGAATAAACTTTAAATTGCTGATGTTTTTAGTTTAGATTGAGAAAAAAGCAAATAGGGTTCTATATTCAAAGTAAAGAGGTTATCTTATTTGTTTTCATTTGGTTCAACCACACTCAGAAGTACAGATATCCAGGGAATAAATAGAGAATAGGACTGTACACTGAGCAGAAAATAGAAAGGGTGAGGGATAGAACACTTGAAAGAAGAAATAAACTTTTGAAATATACTGAGAGTTCTAAATTTTTAGGAATATCGTGTCATTCAGAGGATCGCAGCCAGAAAAATAAGAGTAGCAGGCGGGTACCTGAAATTAAGTAAACCTGCCATTATTCTGTCACATGAGTGTCAAATCATTGTCTAAAAAAGGACAAGGGAAAATTAACTAATGTGGTTAAGTTTTGGTCTCCTTTTACCTGCACTTAGCCCAGCAAGGTATATATTTGAAGGCTGTGCAGAGATCTGCATTCACAGGGGAGAAGTGATTTGGAGCCAAATGGACATGGAGGTTAAACTTTTGGCATCTTACATCACAGAGCTGCATGAAGTTATTGATAAATATGGGGTGTGTGTATGTGTGTGTATATATCATTTGCATACTCCAAATCATTCATTCCTCCGTTGAAAAGGCATTTCTGCATAGCACTAATGTGAATACTATAGTAACTCATTAAGGGTGTATTGCATTGTGGTGATGGGTAATCCCCTACTAACAGGAATAGAGGCCATAGCATGCAGCCCTAATAAGATATTATGAGCAATTTGTTGCGTTTCAACTGCTCATATACAGGATGCAATGAACAGATTCTCCGTAACTACAATATCTGTTTCTACTGATTCATATGGGATTGAATGCCAGAAGAGAACTTGAGTGGATCACTGAAACAATAAGGCCCCTGGTAGGATGTAAACAAAATGGGGACATAAGTAGTGTTTTAATTGATCCTTTTTCCAGTTCAGCATTATAGCATAAGAACAGAAAACAGGTTTCTGGGAATGAACTAGTTCTGTACATGGTGAGAAGATTTTAATTTCTCAGCCATGAACTGCATTATCTACATGAAGAAATCCTGCCACAAAAACAGACTCAGTTAGACTGGGAAGTGTTCTGCAGGGTTTATCAAGAGACTATTAAACTACACTAAAAGGGGGAATGTCCACAATAAAATATACTGTCAAGAACTGAAGCCAAAAATGCAGGAGACAAAGGATGGAGCCCGTAGATTGAGAGGGAATTAGAGAACAGCATAAAATTACATCAATGAAGCTAGTAAGAGGTGCCACTCACAATCCCAGATATATTTACACCAGTGTGGGAAGCAAACAGAACCTGAAATCCTAATGCAGGAGAGCAAATATTATATAGCAACGGCGTGGCAAATTTGGAGTGGCAATACACGATTGGAACAAAACCCTGAAGGTCACAAGTTATTTAAAAGAATCTACAGAAAGGGAGGAAATGTTACATTATACATGAAGAAAACATAGAAATGCTGTTAAGAGAGTTCTGGTAAGAATAAGAGGACAATGAAACAAATGTGATATTGCTGGAGGAGTTTATTTTAAATTGCCTTTATAGACAGAAGGCATGGATAAGTGCTTTCTCCATTAGATGACTAAAATTTCAATGACACACACGATCTGAAAATGGGAGATTTCAATTACTTTGATATCTATTGGGAATTTAACTCTTCTAAACTCCTTTCTGACTTCTGTTGACAATTTTATGTTAGAAGTTGGAAGACAGAACAAGGGAGATCTGCTACCTTGGATTTAATCCAGGATCTTGGTTGAAGAAGTGTTTGGAACCCATCATACAATTGAATTCATTAGGTTAAGGAAAGAGGAAAATGGGGGAGTCAGAGTTGTATATTGCATTTCAAAATAGATTTTGATGAAACCAAACCACAGTATTTCAGATCCAACAATTTGAAATTCTGATGGAGAAAAGTATCCAGTTAAATGAGTTCCGGAAGGCACAATTGCAACCAATTTTAACTAAAAGGAAAAATTGAGAACAAAAAGATGTGTGGATCATGGCTCCCAACCTGCTTACATTCAGGAAGCTATGGATTTGGGATAGGTTGATGGTGGAGACCTTTCTTGGATGGATCTTTGTTTATAGAGAATAACAGAATAACAGAATTGGAAGGGACCTTGGAGGTGTTCTAGACCAACCTCCTCCTCAAGCAAGAAACCCTATACTATATCAGACAAATGACTGTCCAATCTCTACAGTAGGTCTGGTTTTGGGTAATTTACTGTAGGAATCTGTTGTTGTTGTTGTTCTTGCTTTATAAACTCTAAGTTGCTGAAAGTCATTAGGGGCCAGGCAACTTCTAAATCATATAAACATGCACACAGTGCCTTCTAAACTGCTGAAGAGAAAAAGTGCCATGTAAAGGAGGAACATATAACTAAAGGACAGAAGGCTGTTATGAGAAACAGAAGAGAGTTTGTCAGAAAGCCTAAAGTATAGAATGATATGAATCCTTATTGCAAGAAATGTCCAAAACAACAAAGGTTCCTCAGGCACCTCAGAAACAAAAGAAAAGGCAAAGAGGATATTGCCTTTAGGATATTACTATAATTTTATAGTGTGCTTCTGCACAATCTCACATTCATAAATGTTATACAATAATCTTTTACCAACAGAGGTAAGTAATAGAAAATTCTTTGCTCACTAATTTTCTGTTTGTCAAGCTGAAACCTTACTTGTATGCATACATGTGTGTGTGCATTTTTCTAAACAGAATGTTAGAACAAGGAAGACAAATATGGCAGATTGTTCTGAAGAAGAATCTCAGCATCACCTGCCATCAATGTACTTGCCATGAAGATTAAAATAATATGGTGGCCACAACTTGATGAGTTGGGGCCAGATATGCACTCTCAGCCCAGCCTACCTCTCAGTCATCTAAGCCTGCTTGAGTTTTCTCTAAAGCTCTAATCATCTTAACATCAGTTTTACAATATATAGCACCATAATGATTAGATTTGCAAAGAGGCATAAACAGAACAAACCATTTCAGCAGAAACTACCATATTATACTCTCTTTTCATTGTTCTACTGTGACCTCTAGTGGCATGACACCAAGCTTTGCAATTCTGCCAGATATAGAAAACAATTTCTACCTGCCTCTTCCACAGCATCGTTTTGGCTTCTGTTGTGTTTTTATAGCAACTCTATAGTTTTCATTGCAGTTTAACAAGGATATTTGTGGACTTCACCCAGGACTCCCCAGGGAGCATGGCTGGCTAGGGAATTCTGGGACTGAAGTTCACAAGTCTTAAAGTTGGCAAGGTTGGACACCTCTGGACTAGAACCCTAGGTTTCTTTGCAATCTGACATCTTAGTCTGACATCTTAACCACTACCATACTGGCTCTCATCATAGTTTTAACTTAGTTTATGGCATTCTGTGTCATTGATGCATATCTCTGCTAAAGATGTGCATAACAGTTGCATTTATGATTTTATATTTTGAGAAGGAAAGAAGGCAGCCTCTGCTTTATTTTTAAAGAATAGTGCATATATAGTATTTAGTTGTTACATAATCCTTTTTTGCCCTCCTGGAGCACAAATAATTCTCCTTCCACAACCAGAGTTTGCGGAAGTCTCCAGAGTGACTTACAACCTGCAGACAATGTCTGTCCCAAAGTCACTCAGTGAATTTCAAGGGTTGAGGCCAGCTTTAAACCATGGTTTCTTCTCTAGTTCCTAATACATCTTAACCATTATGCCCACTATCATCATAAACGAAAAAAATCTGAGAGTCAGTGTTTTGCTTCTCTAGGTAAAGGTGAAAAATATTCCTAAGTTATTACAGCTGGTATGGAACTGCAGTGAGTGGATATGGCAGTGTATTGGTATGTGTAACTGGAGAGCAAAAATGCCCTGCATTGTTCACAAGTGAGAACACAAAGGCATAAATTAAACCTCCTCCATATTTTTCTTCCCTCAGCTGCTCTCAATCAAAGATTAAACTGATAGGTCAATAACATTTTTGATTCTGGCCCTCTTAAACTGAGAAGGTATACTGTGTAGAAAACAGTAAAAACTTCAAATTGTGAATATTATGGGAAACTGTTGCAATTGTTCTTATTTGGCATTCAGTGTTAATTTGGAAAATTCCACTGTTGGACAAAATATTTAAAACTTCCATAGCCCATTTTTCTATTGTGGCCATGGTATTTTAGTTTGTAACCCTAGTCATTTACCTGAAAATAAATGTAATCGGTCCTCAATAGGACTTTTGAATAAGACATCATTTGCATTGATAAATGTGTAGTGGTATTTTGTATGACTTTAAAAAAAGGAAAACAAAAAAAGAAAAATTTAATAGACTTTTTAAAGGCAATGCTGAGGGGTAACATGTGAACTTTTCCATTTCAGTCTGCTGCTGCTTCTCAAAATTGTTTTTCCACTGCAAGAAAAATAAACTCAAAACAAATGAAGTGATATTGCAGCATTTGAAATTATCAAAACTACTGATCTTCAGATTTTCACTAAAGCTCAGCCATTTAATTTTTTTATGAAATTCAAAGCATAAAAATGGAATCATATGTATCTTTTGGAATTTTTTAACTACAAGATTGCTGTTAAACTTTTTATTTTAAATTGTAATTTTGGAGAACACTGCCTTGAAATAACAAACATTTTTCCTCTAAAGTATTACTGCTCTGGCCTACTTTTGTGCTTTACTGGCCAAAGCTGTATCTGTATTTGGCCATACACAGTAAACCCTGTTATGGTTTAAGAAACTTACTTCCAACTCAACAGAAAGTGACTCCTTGAAGTAGAAGTGGGATTCATTAAAATCACTGCTTAAATGATATGAAATAAGTACAGATGGCCCTTGACTTACAATTATTCATTTATTGACTGTTCAAAGTTACAATGGCACTGAAAAAAGTGACTTATGACTGTTTTTCACATCTATGACCACTGCAGCAATCCCATGGTCACATGTTTAAATTCCGACAAGTGGCATATATTTATGACAGCTGCAATGTTCTGGGGTCATGCGATCAACTTTTGCAACAAGCGAAGTCAATGGGGAAGCCAGATTAACTTAATAACTGTATTACTAACTTAAACAACAGCAGTGATTCAGTAAGTGTGCCAAGAAAGGTCATCAAATGGGGCAAAACTCACTTAACAACTGCCTTGCTTAGCAACAGAAGTTGCTAATCTGTGGTCAAAGTCAACCCGACCCTATCTGTAGGGTTCCAGCAGCTTCAAGAGGCTTCAAATAAAGGCCAACATGTAAAAGAGCAGATAGATTTTTTTTTTGCTTTCAGTCCATCTTTCAGTATATTATATACTTTATAACATTTATAACATACACACACACACACACACAACATATATATACAAACACATGCATATACCCCC
>JANHFM010002719.1:102204-113358 GCA_032468115.1 Grayia smithii | reverse complement strand
GTCGGACAGTGAGGAGGCTGGGGAGGAACATGGGCCAGTCCTGGAGTCTGGGGAAGGCTCGGATGAGGGTTCTGTGTCAGAGGCAGAGATGGGGCCAGGGCCATCTGGGAGTTATATGCAGACTCCGGAGCCTCCAGAGTCGGACATCAGAGAGGCAGAGGAACAGGAGGAGCCTGTTCCGAGTGCATGTGTGCGCAGAGCTGCCAGAAGGCAAGAGCAGCTAAAACAAAAGGGACGACTTGGGAGTAAGGCCAGGAGATGATTGCCCCCTCCCATAAAGCTTAAAAGAGAAGCAAAGGCACTTGGGCTTTGCAGGAAAGCAACGTTGTTAACTCTGTATCATGTCGGCATCTCTTGTTTGATTCTGAACTCTGTAGGGCTTTGCCAAGTAAGGTCTTTGGCAGCATGTCAAAGAAGAAAAAAGTTGGTGATTATCCCCTTCCGAAGGACCTTTTTTGAAACTAATTGGGACTTAGCTGGATGTAATTCTCAGCTGTTACAATAAAAGAGGGTTTTGGGACTATTTTGTGTGATTTAATGACTCAGGAAGCCTAGGTCACAACAATTCAATAAATGTAACTTGTGAGGTAGGTTTTGCTGAGAAACACTGAGTGGCTGAAAATAATTCAGTGAGCTTCCATGGCCAAGGGTGGATATGAACCCGGGTGCTCCTGGTCTGAGCCTAGTGTCTTAATCACAAAACCATTCCTGCTCTTTAGTACGAATAAAAGAAGACATTTTAAATAAAGCAAATGTGTCTTCAACTTACCCGCTGCTCTTGGCAGGACACAAACGTTTGGAAGCCAGGTGCCACTCCAAATCCCAACTGGTCAATGAAGGGTGGCTCATCCTGGCTGTGGATCTGCACTTTTATCCCAGCTTCAAAGGATGTCTCATCTATAGCACAGAGAGATAGAAAGCATGGCAAGAGCAAGTGAGGTGGCCTCTTTCTTTTATTCTGAGACCCTCCAATTCCCAGGGACATCAAGAGATGCATCCATGCATCAAGGAGAAGCATGATGTGGAAGCTACAGGGGCATGGAGAGCAGGTTCTCCCAATCTTCTCAATACACATCTGCCATAGTTTCCCCTGTGTTAGGGATTAACAACCTTTCTGAAAGGCCTTTTGGGAGCCTCTTTTGGGTGTTGTCATAAAATGAGTGCCAGGATAGGTGAAATCAATTACAGACATTTATTTACCAGCAAATGGATGAGCGTGAAGCCTGAATTTTCCTCTAGACCAGGGGTCTGCAATCTTAAACACTCAGAGCCACTTGGGCCCAATTCCCACAGAAAACAAAACACCGGGAGCAACAAAACCTGGGTGGGCGTGGCCAACTTGACATCACTCACTCCCACCCAGTCACATGACACCCCCCAGCCATGCCTACTCAGGTTTTGTGGCTCCAGGTATTTTCCTTTGAACAGGTCTCTCTCTTTCTCCCACTCACTCCCCCTCCCCCCCTCTCTCTCTTCCTCCCTCTCATCTTTCTCCCTCCTTCTCTCTTTCTCCCTCTTTCTCCCTCTCTCTTCCTCCCTCCCTCCTTCCATCATCTCATGGGAGAGGCAGAGCCTCCCAGTGGTGGGATCATCTGACAGGGAGCCGCAAGAGAGGGCCCAAAGAGCCGCACTTTGCTGACCTCTGACCTAGAATCATAGACCTCACTACTTAATTTCAGTTTGATAGACAAATATACCAACAAATCCACACCCATGGAATCAGCAGTGTGAGGACTTATAGACAGAACTGTAATGCAGCATCTAGAAACTCTAGCACTCTCATACCTACAACCAAAAGTATGGATTTGGTATGTAGACAACACCTTTGTCATAAAGGAACAGCTAGAAAAGACACATGAAACAATAACATCTTCAGAGGAATAAAATTCAGAAGGGAAGAAGAAAACAATAATACTGTACCCTTTCTGGATATTGTCATCAGCAGAGGAAAAAAGGGCAAATTAGAAATGCAAGGCTATCCCCCCCCCCAAAAAAAAACAAACCCCAACAATCCACACTAACCAAATGCTACATTACCAAAGTAACAGCCAAATTTCCTATAGGAGGAGCTGTTTAAGAACATTATTTACTGTAAATTAGTACAAATCCACTGCAGCATCCCAGAATACCCCCTCCCCCCCCAAAAAAAGGAAACGAACCCTGAACTAATCTTCCAACAAAATGGATACTCAAACAACTTTTATTAAATGTTTTCTTCCATTAGAATTATTTGTCTTTGGTGGAGGCTGATAGAAAGGGAACAAAATTGCTGGAGGGATTGTTGCATTAGATTGACAGAAATTGTAATTATCTTTAGTCCTTTTGTTTCCAAACTCTTGTCTAACTGAAATAGCATCTGGGTCCACTAGTAAAGTACTGGTTTTCATGAAAGAACCTCTAAATCAAAATACTTTTAGAAAAAGGATTAAGGAAAGAGAATGCTGAAAGAAAGTCATTTTACTTCAAAACATTTTGATATAAGTCCAACATATATATTGGCAGTTAGCTCAAACATTGAGGATTTAAATTGGGAAAGGGAATTTCCCCCAGCAGTATAACATTTTGCTATCGAACATAATTTGAGATTGTTGAACTGAGAATGATTGATTTGCTGTGAGAAAAATATCTATTCTGAAAAAAAATTACATCTTGATCAATTAATGAATGAGTTTTATTGGCAAAATATAACTTTACATGTGAAAGTTTCACATTGTGAATAGAACTAACTCTTTGATTGGTTAAGATAAAAACAAACCTTCTGGTGTAAAGTGTGCTTTTAATTTTCATTTAAGGGGGGATGAAAATGAGTGTGTGCCACAAATATTGGAAAACTTAAAACATATTATTCTTGCTGCTTAAAAACATAAGCTGAAAACATGACATTTCTAGCACTGTCTTTTTGTTTTCTGAGAGTTGTCCAGGAGGTGTCACTATAAGGATATCTAAATTGTGACACAGTTGCTTAGTGGAAGGGAAGTGGCTGTCCTTCCCTTTTCCCTTAATAAAACTTCTCAATAAGTCTGTATCTTTTTCTTGTACAGGACTTGCTTGCACTGGGCCTGTAAACGAAATCATGCCCAAGTCGTGGCATACCTTCTAGAGGCTGGCGCAGATAAAGACATTCTCACTGTTAAAGAAGAAAAAGCCCTCCAGTTAACATCCAAAAGGGAAATTAGGAAGATGCTGGGAGGTAAAATATAATTTGACAGGTCTAATATATTATAGAAAATTAGAATGCTAAGAAGGTGGTTTGAATCTCTGTTGAAACCCTAAGTGGTCTCTTGGGGTCTTTTTATTTTGACCTTGAATTAGAATTATTAGTAATGTGACTTCAGGTAGTCCTCAACTTACAATCATTCATTTAGTGATTCTTGGCATGGAAAAAAGTAACTTGTGACCGTTGTTGCCTCCCCGCTATCATATGATCAAAATTCAGATGATCAAAAACAACTGATATGTATTTCTGATGAGATAATATAATCACTTTTGTGACCTTCTGATGAGCAAAGTCAACGGGGAAGCCAGATTCACTTAACAACGGTGGTGTTAACTGCAGTTCATGTAATTGTGGCAAGAAAGGTAAAATGAGGCAAAATTCACTTAACTATCTTGCTTAGCAATGGAAATTTCGGGCTGAGTTGTGGTCGTAAGTCAAGGACTTCCTATATTTGAACCTTTCAGATGTTTAATAAAAGAATGACTGCTGAGTTTTAATTTGTTGAAAATGAAGCCCTGTATTACATACAAATATATTACATACTATGTGTGCTGTATATTTTAATATCTATTTTCTCAAAAGGATTTTATTATATTGTAACCTTTGTGGCTAAATATAAATAACCACATATATTTTTATGTACATATTGTAACCAAACTTTTTTTTCCTTCTGTAGTGGAAGATGATGATGAGCTTTTGGATGTGAAGAAAGGCTTGCCAATTATCCCAAATTATTTATCTAACCCACCTTTTCCTTATGTGTATAACTCCATGAGTAACAGCACTACCAGCACCTCAACTTCCTCTTTGAACGGAAGACTTTCTCCTCCTTTACAAAAACACAACATGGACACTCCAATATCTTTGTCTTCAGTACAAACATCTGGCACAGCAGTATTGCAACATGGAAAGGCTTCTGTAGGATGTGATGGAGACATGACAAAGGCAATCGCTATAGAATGCCTGGAGCCCGTTGTTCAGAATGGCCATGCTCATCAGCTCTCTGTTCCTCCAAGTAGGACACACTGTTCCCCAGCTGGATCTATACAACCAGAAACCCAGCAACCCAGTGGCCCTTACACAGGAGCTGTCCCAACATTTCAGCCCTTCTTCTTTACCGGAGCAATTCCCTTCAGTAATATGCAAGGTAACTCTTTATGTAGAGAAATTGTACGGTTTCCAGACAATTTAAATATAGGCACCATTATCACAATTTCACAAAACTGTACAAAAAAATTCATTTGGAACTTTTCCTGCTTTTAGTCTGCTGTTGTAGTCAGGGGAAGATCTTTTAGGTAAGTGTGAATAAAATCCAGTAGAGTTTCTGGTTCCTTTTTTTTTTTTTGGTGACATGCTGAGAAAACATTTACTTTGAAATTATTCATATATTCATACATTGATCTGAATGTGTGTGATCTGAATGTGCAAGAAGATTGTGATGCGCACAGCTTCTAATTCTGATTTTTGCGTATATTCAGCACGATGCTTAGAAAGTAAAAAAAAATCATATGTACGTGAGCTCTGTTTGCATGATTGGGAACCCGCTGAAAAGGCCAACATGTGAGCAGAATCTTGTCATTCAGATTTTTTTCAGGGCTTATATTAAATGTACATGGGAATCGATCACAGACTCCACCTCAGAACATCTTTTTCCTGTGATACTACTAGCTCAAGTGTGTGTATGGGTGTCCACAGAGTGATATGGCTACTTTAGATTTGCAGAACGTCTCTTTTGTTAGATAAGCAGGTCTAGATAAGAGGGTTGTGGGAAACATTTAAAAGAAATGCTGCATAACACATGTAAGTATTAATAAGTACTTCTCTTCAAAGAGGATCTATATTGTTTTTGCAAGGCTAGCTTTGGTTGCTTTGAAATGTACACATGGTTGGTGCATACCAGCCGCTTAGTGTTGCAGAATATTTTTTTCAGACACTTTGCCTAGCACTTTAATGTTATCTTCTTTTAGCATGAAATGTCACTCTTCAACTACTTATCAGAATTGGTTCTGGACCTCCCAAATTCATCAGAGTGTATTTATGGGGTGCTGTTTTCTGTATTTTATTGCTTTTGTTATTTCAATGCATGCCCCTGATTTTTGGTCAAAAAATAAACCGTGCCTTAAAAAAAATGTCAGCAGTGATATTTGCTGATAGAAGGTAGAAATAAATTTGGTTATATTTATTTAAAGTTTACTTTTTTATTTACCTGCTACCAAAGGTCATAGCAGCTACTGTGAGGAGCTCCCTTTATTTTATTCCTATAATAGCAATTCTGGGAGGCAGTTTGGACTGAGGGGGTAGAACTAACCTCCAAGTCATCCATTGAATATACATCACTAAGGGTGATTTGAACCTGGGCCTTCCACGTCACAATCAGATTCTTTAATTGCTGCACCACAGCAATTTATTTATGAATTGGATCCCAAAGCGGAAAGGAAAAAAGGAATCCAGAGTACTGCTTTTAAATATCCTTCATCTAAAATCTGCTCCTGACAGGTAGCCAGGGACTAAGGTGGGAAACTGCATTTAGTCTATAAAATATTTTAGCTTACTTTTTTTTATTGTGCGACAAAATTTACAATAATTAAAACATTTTAAAAATGTAATATTAAAATCCAGGTTTCTTTACAAAAGTTGTACAAGCAATACAATCTCGTAAAAAGCTAGTACTGAAAAAAGTTTGAGCTAAAATTAAATCTCTTTGGGGAAGCCCATTCTAAAATCTGAGCACGAATGTAACATGATTTTTGTTATCGAAGATAGTTGTACTATTGTGTATTTGATAGATAAGATGTTGGTATTAAATGCTGTTCATTTAAGATAGCTATCATCTTCTGTAGGAACTCAATTTTCAGGGCTTTTAATAAAACATTTATGGCCAACTTCTAAATTGAAGACTGTCAAAGTGCCAGTGATTCATTGCAATGATTTTCCATTTCTCCAAAGAGCAAAGCTCACACGTCTTTATTACTGTTGTTTAAATTTGAGTCACATTTCTGAAGTGCAACCTTTTTTCTACTAAGAACAGACTTAGACTAACAATCAAAGGAATGATTCCCCCCCCCCATTCCCCCCCCACAGTAATGCTTGTCAAGCGCTATCCTTGTATTGTTGCTGGTATCCTAAGATTTTTACTGTGTTTCCTAATATGATTCAATTGCTTATTTGTTCCCTATGACTATCATTAAGTGTTGTACCCTATGATTCATGCCGAATGTATCTTTTCTTTTATGTGTACCGAGAGCGTATGCACCAAGACAAATTCCTTGTGTGTCCAATCACACTTGGCCAATAAAGAATTCTTCTATTCTATTTCCTTCTGTGAATTGCGGGCTCCCATTGCTCCCACAATAAACCATCAAATGTTAATCCATGGATTGGGCCAACTGAAAGCATCAGATTTACTTTTACACCATGGATGTTATTACAGGTAGTCCTCAACGACCACAACTGAGCCCAAAATTTATGTTGTTAAATGAGATGTTTGTTAAGTGAGTTTTGCCCCATTTTACGACCTTTCTAGTCACAGTTAAGTGAATCATTGCCATTGTTAAGTTAATCTGCCTTCCCCCTTGACTTTGCTTGTCAGAAAGTCACAAAAGCTGTTCAGATGATCCCAGGACACTGCAACTGTCATAAATGTGAGTCAGTTGCCAAACATCCAAATTTTGATCAGTTGACCAAGGGGATGCTGCAATGGTTGTAAGTGTGAAAAAAGGTCATAAGTTACTTTTTTCAGTGCCGTTGTAACAGTCACTAAACAAAGTGTTGTAAGTCGAGGACTATCTGTACTACAAATATAACCTCTGCTGCCCCCCCCACGCCCCATTAAATAAACTGATTTTATTCAGATGTTGTTGATCCGCAACATAACCCAAGAGTGAGGGACAGAAGGTTCCTTAGAGGGTCACAAATTCCCACTGCCTGCTTTCTATGGTGTAGGATTGTTTTGGGAATCTCACTGGCATGTCGTTGTCAGAATAAATAGGGCAAATTGTTAAAATGGAATCCAGATTCAGAAAACTGCTACGTGTCTAACTTCTACTAACTACTCAATACTAACGACAGTCTTTCTATTTGCATATTTTAATTAGAACTGGTACTTAAGGTCAGAATTCAAAATTGTACCCTGAAGGAGAATGACTTCATTGAAATTGAATTGGATCGACAAGAATTGACATACAAAGAACTGCTTAGGGTGAGCTGCTGTGAATTGGGTGTTAACCCCGAACATGTGGAGAAAATCAGGAAGCTTCCAAATACAGTATTAAGAAAGGTACTTTGTTTTATTTCAGTTATTTATGAGTGGCTTGGAGAATTTATGACTTTTCTGAGTCAAATGCAGTCCAGTCCAGCAGCAGATAGCATTTTGGTCTGTTTAGTGTTTCACAACTGCCTTGCTTTAGAAATCTAAAGAGGATTGCACAAACCTAGAAGCATTTGGCTAGTCTAGCCAAAATGTCTAGCTGGAGGGCTGCATTTCACTTAGTGAATCTCATTTGGCAGCCTATTTAAGGTCAATATTGAATATATATGTGAGTCTGAATGTATGAATTGGTACAGCATTTTGATTCCTCCTTTATGTGAGGGGAAATCTCTCTGAATTATTTATTTATTAAGATCTATTCAATAATATAAGTGCAAGTAATCCTCCACTTATGACAACAGTTGGTCCCAGAATTTGATTGTTGAGTGAAGTGGATGTTAAATACGTTGATAAATAGTTAAATGATCACTTGCTCAGCAACTACAATCCTGACTCTCCCACTTGTGGTCATTAAGTGACCATGCAGGTTGTTAAACTCTGCAGGAGAGAGCGCCGGCTTCCCTGGCATGGTGAAGAGGGAGAGGACCTAAGCTTCCAATCACACCTGAGAGGTCTGGGCTCTCTCCCTGTTCACAGGGGAATGATGATAGCAATAGCAACAGCACTTATATACCGCTTCATAGTGCTTTACTGCCCTCTCTAAGCGCTTTACAGAGTTAGCATATTGCCCCCAACAATCTGCGTCCTTATTTTACTGACCTCGGAAGGATGAGTCAGCCTTGAGCCTGGGGAGATTCGAACTGCCAAATTGCAGGCAGCCAGTGCATTCTAACCACTGCGCCACCACAGATCATGAGAAGTTCATAAGGGTGAAGATAATGGCATTTGCTCAGATGCTAGGAAATGTTAGTTTTCTCAGCTTTTCAAACTATAGCATTTGCTGACATTTTCCCTTCTAGTGAATGCCAGAATTCTGAGCCTTCAGAGTGAAACACATTCACTAGCATTTTTTACAGATGCATTTTAAGATTGGTTCTTTCATTGGGATGAAGGGTGAGGAAATTGTGGTCTGCTGGAGGAATGGATCTCAAATCTGAGAAAAATGCTAGTGAAATGCCATTGTTCTGGAAGGCTAGTGCTTTGGTGAATGTTCTCGCCTCTGCACCTCCAGAAGGGAAAAAGCTAGTGAACCCCAGCATTCTGAGTCTTCTAAAATAATGGCATTAGCTAGCATTTTGACTAGATTTGAGCTCTGTTCCTCCAGTGAATGAGAAGATATCTTGTCCCTGCGCAGAGAGGTGTGTTAATCCTTTGGCGTGCTGGGAGAATGAACCTTAAATCCACTGTTCCTTATGCTCGCAATCTTCCCTGCCGGCTTCCCCATTGTTTTTCTGGGGAAGCTGACAGAGAAGATTGCAAATGACAATCACGTCATTTGCAAAGTTGTCAAGTGCAGGCCACTTGACAACTGATCCTAAATGTGAAAAGGTTGCCGAACACCCAAAATGTGGTTTTGTGATGGAAAGGAGGGCCTGGCACAGGGGTGAAATGCTCCCAGTTCGGACCAGTTCAAACGATCCGGTAGTGATTGTGGCAGCCTGGGTGTCATTAGTTCCTGCTTTTAAAAGTAAAAAAAAAGGCTCTGATGATCGGGTGGCTCAGCTGTGATCATCAGAGCCTTTGTTTTACTTTTAAGGCATTTTTTTTACAACCTATTCGGCCGAAAAGAAAGTAAGAATCAGGATTGCTCAAATACCACTTTGGAAAATACTAAATTGAAAATGAATATAATAATAGAGAGAGAATGGAGAGGGATAGAAGGGAGAAGAGAGGAAGGAGAGAGGAAAAGAAGAAAGGGAGAAGGAGAGGAAGGAAGAGAAGAGAAATAAGAGTAGGAGAGAAGGTTAGAAGGGAGGAAGAAGGGAGGTGTGGGGAAAAGGAAGTGGAAGGAGAGGAGGAAAGAAGAAAGTAGAAGAATAGATGGAAGAAAGGAGGGAAAAGAAAGAGGAGAAGGAGAAGAAGGATTGTTGTAAAACAAGGGAGATGAAATGGTAGACGAGCAACCCTGAATATACATAAATTGTTTAGGATGAAGATTGTATTAATATGAAAGTTAAAATGTGTATGTTAGATAAGAAACTGTACAATTAAGATATGTTTATGAGACAAAAATAAACTTTTTCTTAAAAAAAGCATTTTTAACAACCTTTTTGACAGAATAGGCTGTAAAAATGCTTTTAAAAGTAAAAAAAGGCTCTGACAATCACAGCTGAGCTGCCTGATCTTCAGAGCGTTTTTTTTTTTACCTTTTAAAAGCATTTTGTTTTGGTCATTAAACAACTGGTTGTAAGTCATGAACTACTTGTATAGGACTGCTCTATTGGTCTGTTTGTCAGTCTCACAATAGATAATACTGCACTTTGTCATTACAAGGAACCTAAAGTTGAATTTTATGCATAGTTGTTGCCATGGGAAACAAATCACCATGTCAAAGATTGCCTAATTAGTTGCATATAGTGAGGCATTTCCCACACAAATGGACTAATTAAATACCAATGTAATGGATTACCCATAAACCTAATTTCTTCCTTAGTGATCACTGGTCACTTTGGAGTTCATAATGTTTGGTGATAATGCCAAATGTCACTGTCCAAAAGACTGTGATGATATACAGTACATAGAACCTCAGTTTATAAAGTCTAGAAATGGAATTCTCCCATAAAAGTGACTAAAAGCTGAAAGATTGGGATGCAGCCTCAGTAAACATTCCTTTCTTTATGAGTGGATTTGTTAGGCATCAATATTACATTCTTTTGCTCTGCTCAAGCTCTGTTTTATTTTCAGTGAACTTTGTAAGGGATTTGTGGATATGCGAATGCTGCAACCTCTGGGCATGAAAATTCTGAGCAATTATTCCCAGACTGACATGTGCAAATGCTGAAAAATTAGCAGATATGGGAGAAATATTGTCATGTGAATAATAATAATAATAATAATAATAATAATGATGTTTGTTCTGTGTTGTCCATTATTCAGTGCAGACTAAGCTGTACACAATGCACCCACCTTTTAAAGAAATGTCCTTCAGCAGTATCTGGAGTTATTGTTCATGGTGATATTTACAGTACAGGGCTCTTTTTAGATTTTGCAAGAATCTACTTCCAGATAAAGCTCATAACTTGTAAAAACAACATATCAAAAAGCTGAAACTGAGCCCCAAAGGCATTCACGATAACTAGTGCATATCTGCATAACTATCTCTTTTTTGGTTACGTTCTAATGCTTTACCACCAAAATCTTGCTTCAGTTATTTCTTTTGAACTCCTATTAAACTTATAGGTTAAGTTTGCCATTTGTTTTACTCCAAATTAATTTTGTTGAAAATTTCACAGAAATTCATTTAATCATAACTAAGTTTTTCATATTGATTTCAGGAGGATCTAAGTGCAAATTCCTAAAGACCTAACCTTTGTATTTATAAAGAACCTAAAACTTATCACAAAAACTGCACATATCCTAAAAATTGGAAAAATCTGGTTCACAGGCTTGCAAAAGGAGAAGAGGACAGAGAGAAGAAACAAGAAGCAATGTTATTTAATATTTAATATTGTTCTAGATCAGTGGTTACCTGTTGTCCGTGGAGCCTGGGGGGGTGGGTGGGCTGCAATCT